>OX401406.1:16928642-16988642 GCA_947846245.1 Cerastoderma edule
ACGAAATAGTGGGATAACCCAATTCTAAATATATACGCGATTTATGTTATCATGTTTCTTATCCAAACAGCAATAGAAACCATTGTAACAAAAGGCGAAATTGATTTTATAAAGCAATATCGCCTTTTGTCACAAATGTTTCAGTCCACCACCATAAAAAACCTTTTTTTACAAATCTTATATTTGTCGTCTGCTTTTTCTCTCAATCTGGACCAGTCGGAAACTGTAAGACGGGTTGCTGTGTTCCTTAAACTTACACGTACATTGAATTTGAAATAAAAAAGCTGCAGCAGACGACAGAAAGGAAGATTCTTCATTTTACATGCTTCCGATCACTTTCAAGACCTAAGTATATAATTGAAAAGTTATTTATGATCACGTTTACTTTTTCCCTCATTCTGGACCCGTCTAAAACTTAACTTTCAAACGGGTTTCCGTACTAGAAGCGCCGTTTTCTCAGATGGCGCTCCAATATTACGTGTCCCGCAAACCTCGGGACGTTTTGACATGAGATCCTATTGGATCAATAGCAACTGTATACATGTTCACATGCATCACCCACAGGGCTTTATATACGAGTAGTAGATACAGCTTCCGGGGAAAACTACGCTAATTGAATCCTTGCAAAGTTGCATCCAAGACAAGTCTATAGATGTTTTACGCACATAATATTCTTGGATTTCTCCGCTTACATGTCTATGCATTTCCTCGAAAAGGATTTCGTTAAATACCTTTATGCAGTAGAACGTTGTCGTTGTCTGGGAGTGTAGGTCGATTTGCTAATTATGTTACTTTCAACATGCAGATTTTTCCCCTGACCCCTTGATTTATGCTAATTGGGGGTAATTTTGACCCCTCATATGTGGTTATATCCAGGAATTTGGGGTAATTTACTATGTAAGTTGGGACTCAAGAAAAACCCTGATCCTTATAAACGCATGTATCCACCCACCTTTCTCACTGTGCATGCAAATTGACTCACATTTCACACCAATCACTCATACGGTTATCTATCACTGGTACCAAATTAAAAGCAACAACAGACAAAGACAATTTTACTCATTTATGATAAGAATTGTTGTTAAAACCGATATGGTACATTTTGAAATCACTCGATAAACACAATCTCTCGTATTGGCCGACATCATACATACTAACAATAAATTCTCTATACCTCGAGGTTGAAGGGTCCTCATGAAAGTGTTCGACATAGAGAAAGTTCGACTTATAGATATCAGGAATATAAAGACATAGAAACAAATAGCAACTAATTCTGGACCCTTCGACATATAGAGAAGTTCGACTTATAGATATCAGGAATATAAAGACATAGAAATAAACAGCAACTAATTCTGGACCCATCGACATATAGAGAAGTTCGACTTATAAATATCAGGAATATAAAGACATATGAATAAAGAGCAACTAATTCTGGACCCATCAACATATAGAGAAGTTCGACTTATAAATATCAGGAATATAAAGACATATGAATAAAGAGCAACTAATTCTGGACCCATCGACATATAGAGAAGTTCGACTTATAGATATCAGGAATATAAAGACGTAGAAAAAAGTCCAACTAATTCTGGACCCCTCGACATATAGAGAAGTTCGACTTATAGATATCAGGAATATAAAGACATAGAAAAAAGACCAACTAATTCTGGACCCCCGACATATAGAGAAGTTCGACTGATAGATATCTGGAATATAAAGACATAGAAATAAAGAGCAACTCATTCTTGACCAATCGACATATAGAGAAGTTCGTCTTATAGATATCAGGAATATAAAGACATAGAAAAAAGAGCAAATCATTCTGGACCCCTCGACATATAGAGAAGTTCGACTTATAGATATCAGGAATATAAAAACATAGAAAAAAGACCAACTAATTCTGGACCCCCGACATATGGAGAAGTTCGACTTATAGATATCAGGAATATAAAGACATAGAGATAAAGACCAACTAATTCTGGACCCCTTGACGTATAGAGAAGTTCGACTTATAGATATCAGAAATATAAAGACAAAGAAATAAAGAGCAACTAATTCTGGACCCTCGACATATAGAGAAGTTTGACAATCAGAAGTTCGAGATATAGATACACTACTGTATGATTCAAAGGGGATGATTCTTACTGATTTAATATTTAGAACTCCCGAAGGAAAATGCTCATCGGGCCGGGAACAAATCAAGTGTCAAATCCTTGTGTTAATACGTTCCGTTCTGATACTGAGCTTTTGAGGTCCAGTGTGCTGGAAACCTAATTAACCGATTACCCCACAAACGTGTGAAGTTGTATGTTGTCTAAACTAAAAGCGACTTCATTTCTAACTGCTAAATAAATGATCGTAACAGAAGGCGACAGACAATAGCAAATTAATAAAACTATATCTAGATCATTATGACATCGAGTTAAAACCGTTGTGACAAAAGGACTAGTTGCTCATCATGAGCAATTATTCCTTTTGTCACAATGGTTTCAAAGTCCAACTGTTGGAAGTTCGACAAAATACAGCACCATGCATGTTCGATAGAGGTAAGCTTTTTTCCCAAACCGCGGTTATTCATGATATAAAATGTCTGTCAGTAGTAGTCGGGCTTGAATATTTGCACGTTTTTTTACTAGATCAATACCACCGTCTTTTGATGTAGCAACTTATGATCATTGACAACCGGTAGAAATTCTGCATTGTATATAGATCCCAGTCACTGCGAAAGGTTGATTGTGCTGGAATGGAGTTCAACTTAAAGTAGAATAGCCAAAACCCGTCATTTCGAAATCCATTCATACATCGCATTACTTCGGTCGTTCTCGGTATACATCGGTCGGTGCCGGAACCATTTGCTTTATACCAAATAGTTCCGGTCGCGACTGATGTCTACCGAAAACGACCGAAGTAATCCGACGAAAGAATTTGTTTTAAAATAGCGGATTACGGGTATTCTACCTTGAAACATGTTCTGTATTATATTTTTTTTATATGGGTTTTACATCACATCAACATTATTTCAATTATGTAGCGATGCCCGACTCTTAATGATGGAGGAAGACCCCATACTCAACTGCCCATAAGGGCTGATCAAGGCGGGTAGAACCATCCATAAGTCAGTCGGGAGACTGCCTCTCGTGAAAATCCATATCCCTCTCAGGATTTGAACCCACGCGGAGAGGGGCCATGTGATTTCAGGTTCTGTACTCTAACCACTAGGCCACTATTATAACGTGTTAAGTAGTACCATGTATATGGAAGTGTTAAACATTATTTTAGGAAGGTAACTCATACATCATGAAAGTACACGTACAGTAAGTAGTCTTCCAGGAAACAATGTGACGACTTCTTTATTATGTCAGCGGTATTCTTATGGGATAAAACCGATGAGTTCAGTATGCATACAATTTTCCGATTTGCGATAATTAGCGTTCTCCTTTTTGAACGCAGGGCTGGGCTAATGTTTGCATGGACATTCCCGCGATACGTCGACAACTCTTCGTAAGGTTCCGTGAAAGGGCACTTAAACCACTTAACTCCTGAAGTAAGATGTAGGCCACCACATTTTTTCTTGCGAGACTTCATTGAACTTTCGTTTTAAAATACATATCTTAAATGTGAAATCTATATATTCATTTAATTTGATTAAAAAACAGTTATATATCACAGTTTATAATTCCACTATTAGTTATTAGTTAGCGATAAAAAATAATGATTTAAAATGATGTTCAACACCTCCATTTATGTTGGGCTATCTGAACGCATATAAGAAATGTGTTAAAAGCCGGGGACGATTCACCCGAAATATTGTAACCCTACACTCACGTACTAGGTGCAATCGTATCTACTCGGCAATCCCCGTAACAAGTCGGTAGATATACCTCGTAGGCAGTACCAATCGGAACTACTCGGGTATTTCCGTGAGCTGTGAAATACACTGTTTTCTATTGGATAAACCCGATGTGTTCAGATTGAGGCAGTACATGAATACACCAGAAATCCTGGGGTAATTCGCCTTATTTCCGGCGGGTAACGCAAAATGCATACAGGCACTAAATATGTATTTAGATACACACAAATTGGTTATATTTCACAATTAAATGTTTTTTTTACCCTTTTTATTAAAGATGATCATATGAACACATCTTTGTTTCATATTTTGTCAATCAGCTCTTTCCGGTAATCCCCGGCTTGTGACGGGGATTGCCGAGTAGATACGATTGGCCCTTCGTTGCTGACCTACTTTCAAAAATGGCTCCCCATTACCTCCGAGGTTATTTTAAGAAATGGCCGAGGTGTTCCGAATGGTACTAGGTGTAGTTCTCGGTTCACGAGTAGTTACGATTGGTCGGATTGATGACCATGGTACATGTCTTTCCCATGGTTTTGATAAATTATACATGCAGCTTGCTTCAATGCGTGACATGACCATATTATCAGCCATGCACTCACGCCACACATTTGTACAAAGCGCCATGGTGAAACAAACGTTCTACAGTTACGCCATGTGCCAGAGTAACACCATTCTACATCCCAGGAGTACACCTGTTGTAAGGACCGGGTTAGTATAAAACACCGTTTTAACCCATTACCAAACAATAACGACATTTGACCAGTTTGTTGCAGACAACTCTGGAAAACATGGCGGGAAAAGGAGAAATTGCTCGACAGTGTTTTCGAGAGTCGTCTGCAACAAACTGGTCAAATGTCGTTAATGTTTGGTAATGGGTTAACCCACAATTCCGAGCTTTATTGAGCCATGCACCCGTGGATCGAAATGGAACTGTTGGTAATACTGAGTACATGTATACAAAACCGGAGTTTCTGCGGGTTCTTTTTGCCTCGGTATGCGTTATTCCACGGATCTTAATGTAGATGGAAGTCACGCAATAAAACCAGCAAGAAACCGTATGATCAATCCCGCACAAAGACACGGGGAAGCTGTTTCCTGAAGCAGAGCATATACCACGTCTGAGTCATTGTTTAATAATTGATTGTTCGCCATATGTTCAATACGGTTGTCCATTTACGCCGTGTCGATTTCGGTACCGGTGCCTTGGTGCACGAAATACCAAAAAAGACGACAGAATGCTTTGATGCTGGGTGTGAGATATCGTGTATTGGTATTTTACGTTATTGAGAACTATGATGCTTTGATACGATCGCGGCCATGCTTTAAAGGGACTAATTTAAAAATGTATGCTCTATAAACTTTACAAATTTGATATGCAAAATTATTGTCACTACGCCAAATATCATTTGCAGTTTCTTTATTTCTAAGTTACTAACATCCAATATTATCTTTAAATCATGTAAGATGAGCCTTTAGGCCTGGCAGCTCTTCTATGGGAAAGCCGGTTATAAATAGACGCAAGAACTCTTTCTCGCGCACATTGCTAGCGTCACGTGACAAGAACGGTAAAACGTTTCCAAAGACCCACGTGAAATTATTATTTAAATACCATATCTTATTCTAAGTTTAGATCGTTGTTAACGAAGAACATGTTTAAATGGTTTGCAGTATCTTAAATAAAAAATGTACTTAATCTTCTCTAAACGGTTAAGAACGATATTGGAAACCTGTCAATAATCTAGTGTAATGTTACTTTACAAACAAATGTTGACATTTTATCGGAAGAATATAATCTAATATAAAAAAGTTAAAATCCCAATCTGTGAGAATGTCCTTTTAAGATAAGAAATACGAAACGAAAACGGATATTAAACAGGCTTCTACGTTTATCATTTTCTGAGTATTGCTACGTTGCTTGTAACCAAAAGATTGACTAGCAAAACATATACCTTGAAAAATGATGAGTTTATTTTAGCAAGCGTTGTTCTTTGGGATGTAGGTTTTTGTAAAGTCCTTCTATCATAAGTAAATTTAAGTTAATAAGTTTTCATAGGTGTACGTTATTGTAAAGGAAGCTTAAAGCTTGGTCAAAGCCACTCTCGATGACTGCTTCCTGGATACTAAACCAGTACTCGCGCCGAGTTTTTGGTCAGTCCCGGGAAGTTTTCACTTCGCCAAACAGATATTCGAACCCGGGACCCTCGGTACAAGAGGGCAACTCTCTACCTCTGCACCACTGTTGCCCATATCTACCTCTCACAGAGGCCTCTCTGGTATAGGTATAGGGAATCGGTGCGAGAACTGACCATGTATTAAGGAAGCAGACAAGTCGATAGTGAACATAATAGGCTTCAAACTTCCGTCAAAGTCGATCTAGAATAAGTAAGAATAAACTAAGTTTATGCTTAGATTTTATAGGGAATGTTGGTTGAAATACATAGGCCCCTTTCCGAGTACATGTATTTGCGATACCAAAAGAATCTGCATCCTTTGGGTCAAGATACCGGAGGATGCTGATGTTCACGAGAGACCGAACAGTTTTCTTCTTGCTGGTTAACGGAATACTTATGTTCTTCCCTGCTTGAATACAACCTAGTTAACAGTTGATCTAACCCTATACCGTATATTACAATTTATACATCAAGAAAGACTGTTGATGCTTAGAATGCATTATTAAACCAAACAAAAAACAAAAAAAAACAGTCACTCCACCCTGACCCACAATACCCCCTTTATGTTCGAGGGAAACATAGTCGAGACCACTATTTTAGGCAATCATAATCATTCTTAAGGCAAACAAATAAATTAGAGACCGCAGTATCCAAGACAACCATAATCTTGACCATCACTTTCGAGGCAAATACATTAGAGACCACCGTATCTGAGGCAACTATAATCGAGACCATTATATTCGAGACAAACATAATCGAGACCATTATATTCGAGACAAACATAATCGTGACCATTATATTCGAGACAAACATAATCGATACCAATTTATTCGAGACAAACCTAATCGAGAGTATTATATTCGACGCAAACAAAAGCGAGACCATCAAATTCGACGCACACATAATCGAGACCATTATATTCGACGCAAACATAATCGAGACCATCGTATTCAACGAAAATATAATCGAGACCATTATATTCGAGACAAACATAATCGAGACCATCATTTTCGACACAAACATAATCGAGACCATTATATTCGACGCAATCATAATCGAGACCATCATATTCGACGCAAACATAATCGAGACCATTATATTCGACGCAAACAAAAGCGAGACCATCATATTCGACGCAAACATAATCGAGACCATTATATTCGACGCAAACATAATCGAGACCATCATATTCGACGCAAACATAATCGAGACCATCATATTCGATGCAAACATAACCAAGACCACCATATTCGACGAAAACATTATCGAGACCACTATATTCGACGTAATCATAATAGAGACCATCGTATTCGTCGCAAACATAATAGAGACCATCATATTCGACGCAAACATAATCGAGACCATTATATTCAAGACAATCATAATCGAAACCATCATATTCGACGCAATCACAATCGAGACCATCATATTCGACACAATCATAATCGAGACCATCATATTCGATGCAAACATATTCGTGACCATCATATTCGACGCAAACATAATCGAGACCATCTTATTCGATGCAAACATAATCGTGACCATCATATTCGACGCAAACATAATCGAGACCATCATATTCGATGCAATCACAATTGAGATAATGATATTCGACGAAAACATAATCGAGACCATCATATTCGAGGCAAACATAACACATCGCGACGCCATGGTTATGATATGATACTTATCAAAGTAGAAAAAAGTATAGATGCCAAGCACGCAACGTAATGGAATGATAGATGACAACACAACTAATCAATGGTTTATGATTTAATATAATTTTGATAGAAAATATGTCTGAAATTGTGTGATATTTGCATTTTACAAAAACTATTTTATGCATACCGATAACTATAACATACAATGAAACATATTGGCAGTATTTTTTGTTATCATGCTGTTAGACAGAAGAGTTGTGGCTCTAAGCATATCGATATACATTCAAGAGTTTAGTTCGTGTATGCATACTAGTCAATTATTTAGGTCTTTGGATAATGAATATCACGATTCAGTCCGTGAGGGCTCTGATGCTCATCCATTTCGGGAACAATTTTCACATTTTAAAAGTTCATGTGCCGCAAATCATTATCACATAAAGTCGATGTGATGCAGAGTATTCTCACATAAAGTTCATGTACCGCAAATCATTATCACAAAAAGTCGATATGATGAAGTGTATTATCACATAAACTTCATGTGCCGCAAATCATTATCACATTAAGTCGATGTGATGCAGAGTATTGTCACATAAAGTTTATGTGCCGCAAATCAATATCACATTAAGTCGATGTGATGCAGAGTATTATCACATAAACTTCATGTGCCGCAAATCATTATCACATTTAGTCGATGTGATGCAGAGTATTATCACATAAAGTTCATATGCCGCAAATCATTATCACATTAAGTCGATGTTGTGCAGATTATTCTCACATATAGTTCATATTTTGCAATCTGTTCTCACATAAAATCGATGTGGTGCAGTGTATTCTCATATAAAGTTCATGTGCCGCAAACTATGTGATGCAATGTATTGTCACATAAAGTTCATATGGGGCAAACTAGTCTCACAAAAAGACGATGTGGTGCAGGGTATTATCACATAATGTTCATGTGGGGTAAATTTTTATCACATAAAGTCGATGATGTGCAATGTATTCTCATATAAAGTCCGTGTGGGGGCAATGTATTCTCACATAAATTCCGTATGGTGTAATGTGTTCACCAATAAAATTTAAGTTGGGCCATTCTTTCACCCTTTTGGTACATTCACATTCTGGGTGTGCCCACATAGATCCACAAAGCACGAGCGGGCGATATATTCACCAATTAAATACATGTCCGGCTTTAGTTGGCACACTAAGTCCTTGCTGGTCAAATATTCAGCCATGCAGGACACATGTTCAGCGATCTAGTAAATGGCTGCAGTTCTTACAGAAACTAATAACTTAAACTAATGCGGGGCCGATTTTAGCCCATCAAGTCGGTTCAGGCAAACAATTCATCCAACCATTCCGTGCAGGTCGAATTGTATCCAACAATTTCAAGAGGACCATTGTTGTAGAACGACTTTTTCTGCTGAGTAATTCTTTCCTGCGAAGTTCAAAACTATTCACTCTTTTCATGGATCGGTTTCTTTGCTATGTATGCGTGGTAGAAAAATTTGGCGAACAGTATGAGGTAGCTAAAGTACATCAAAAACCCGTAACGTATAAACTCCCAGGGGTTTACACACTCATCCCCCGCTGTCAGAGTCAGATAAGCGCTTGTATTAACTATCACTCCGACAACCATCTGTGAAAGTTGCAACGAAGTTATAAACATACTGACCCATTTTGGAAATCGGACCTTCATCGCGCGAAAAGCGTAGTAGGAATACATGAACGAATGGACACAGTAGTTCATGACCATAAACCAGCGTGCGATCCCCATATGCGTTGGGAAGCTTATCCAGACGTAACACAGCACGGTGATATGATGGTACCAGTGCAAGAAGATCAGCTGCTGTTTTCTCAACACAATGAACACAGTATCCCCGAGTTCTAACACCTTCGACAGCGCGAATAACACAGCCCAGAAACCAACAACAGTGCCGCTCTCGACAGACATTGGCTTACAATATGAATATTTGAAACTGTGCGATAGCGTAAAAACCAAATCCGGAATGGTCCGTATCGCGCCGATGATGCTGAATATAGCCAGAAGTCCGCTCCATGCTGCCAGGAAAGGTCTCAGGTCGAACCGGTCCCGTTTCTGCATGTAGTATTTACCCCCGAAGATGAAAACCAAGTAGACCACCGAGTAGACGAAGCAATCGGACCGATGGTCCAGGATGTATTTCCGAAACAGTTTCTCATCGTACCTCCTCTCAAGCTCCAACCAATAGGTCTGATTGTTCTTATCGACACCACCAGTGTTCATCGGGACGTCAGAGAAGAACATTATGGCCAACTATGTCGGGTTTCAACAATCTTCCAGGACAGGTCTAACTGAAGTTTAGGTTGAATCGAGGTTGATATACTCGCGCTTGCTGCCTCATCTGTGTCGACAAACAAAGAGGGGTCCGGCGATTGGATGGCCATGGTTGACACCCTTCGCCCACTACATAATTACGACAGGTGGCATATTAACCCTTTACCAAACTCCAAATTTTCGACTTTCCCAAATTGAAAGAGTTTGCAAAAGGCATTTCAAAAAGTTAGGAAATTGAAATATACTCGTCTGATAAGGCAGAAAACATTTTGGGAAAAGGAGAAATTGTTCGTTTAGAGCAAATTCTCCTTTTCCCATAACGTTTTCTCGGGTCGTCTGCACAAATTGGTCAATTGTCGTTACTGTTTGGTAATAGGTTAAACACGTGTGAAAAGGTAGGATTCGATAGAAACGAGCAATACCTTCGCTTAAAACAATTGGTTCTTTCCAAATACTGCGAAGAACATCCATATGCTTTTCATCATTTGCTATTGTCGTCAACAATGGCTTGTACATTTGGTCAAATCACAAATTTCATTCAAAGACAATGGTTTTAAAAAAGCTCCGAAAAATCGGACGTTATACAGACAAAATGTTTCATAATGAAATGTCACGAAGAATGTCAAAGGGCGGTCGATTGAATGTAAATCAAAGTAAAAACATATACGCATTTATACAGCGTTTACCGGGAGAATGGTTTTCGTACTTGGCTTGACACGAACAAATCCACTGTCTAGGTGACCATAATGCCCGAGAAAAAACTGCCTAATTGACAATTGACCACTGGACCAGTCCTGTAGAACGAAAGGTCTGATCGTAAAACTTTGTGATGTGATGTTTTAGTAGAGTAATATCTTACAGAATGAGAATTTAAATCTTACTAAAACAAAATGTCTTCTTCAGATTAAATGACAACGCATACCTTAACCCTTATAGTGCTGAAACCGACTTCATACTTATGTAAAACAGGTTATATCCAGGCCGGTGGCTGACCTGTGATCTTACCTGTTTGCTACTCTGAGTACTCTTTCCTCAACAATATCAAGCAGATATTCAAGGTTTTGGACACAAACATATAATTTAAGAAAATTACCCAGTATTCTCAGGGTTAATAAGTGCATAAAATTAGATTACTGATAGGATTCTCTTTGCCGTTCACAACCGTTTGGTAAAGATATCGCTTAGTGGTCTTGCATAAATGATAGTGTTAAAACGGTTTATTTTGTTAACAACGAGCTATTATTTCCCTCCTTCGAATTAAACGAAATGGGTAAAAGCCTTTGGGATCTAGACTACGAAATGGTTTGAAATCTTTATCACAAAGGGCCAGCAAACCGCATTAAAAAACCAATCCAACGACTATCAATAATGGTATTTCTCTTTCAGAATGCTGAAAGGTACAAATACCCAAATCTATCTAGTTGAAGGATACCAAATAGATAGATAACTGAATTAATAAATAAAAACACACAGGTTTTCAGAATATATTTACAGAAATCAATATGGTCATTGAATAGTGATTTAAACCTACTTTAAATGATTGTAACTCACAGCACACATTTTGTAAATCCCTTAAATAAGTCTTCTTTCGAAATTCTTTTAAGCCACGTTTACTCCGAAATGAGTCGAAAGTTTCATAGTAACAATTAGTAAACGAAAACATAATGGGGATGAATGGGTTATTTCTATACAATTAAGTCGTGTAAATGTAAAGACGAATTATTACCAAATAAAAAAAGAAAAAAAAACATTTAAAGTTGCTTATCATGATTGACTATTGTTTAACTTTTTATATTCAAGAACACAATAAGTTAAAAGACAGCGTTATAAAATTATTTCAAAGCATTTTAAGTCTGAATGTGTTACATCCTTTCCAATTTCGTGACACATTGCTTTAAGATTAAGGAAAATAGTCTTTCTTCTCTTGTCGAGGCAGCCATTTCTCTTGCAAAAGAACTTTTTAGAAGCCCCTGCATGATATCTTCTCCAAAACTCCAACAGGACAAGATACATGAAGACAGTTGTGCAGTGGTAAAGAGTCGGTCTCTTTCTCCGATGGTCCCGGGTGCGAATCCCCGTTAGGCGAGGTAAAAATTGCCGAGACTCACCCAGAAACCGGCGCGAGTACTGGTGTAGTATCCAGAAAGCAGTCATCGAGAGCGAATTTAATAAGCTACATGTTTCCATTGCAGCCGATGAAAAAAAGATAAATTTAAACTCAGCCTAGAAATTAAAAAATACCAATACAAAACAATAGCCTAATAACGTACACACTTCGTCAAAAGAGAGGATTAAGGCAGGGTAAAGCAGATAATACGGAAGAGCATGGATACGGCTCACGGATACCCAGGAAAACTGGGTGTCAGAAGTGGCGTCAATTCGGGAAAGGTTTGGTTTTTAATAAAACCACCGTACAACACCATGCTATTCCGTATGTAAAACATACATGTATACTGAAATCGTCGTCGGTATTTTTAGATGTGGTTTAAATTTGTCGTTTTGGTTAAGGTTTTGTCCCGATTTTTGCACTGTAATTTGAGACGACACGTCCTAATAGCGTTAAACAAAAACGGAATCGAAGGAAGTGCACACGTACTGTGTTCATGTAGAAACGATCTGGGACCGACTTATACAAAACATATATATACATAGGCCTACAATCACACGTCCTAATAGCGTTAAACAAAAACGGAATTGAAGGAAGTGCACACGTACTGTGTTCATGTAGAAACGATCTGGGACCGACTTAAACAAAACATATATATACATAGGCCTACACTCACACTTCCTAATAGCGTTAAACAAAAACGGAATTGAAGGAAGTGCACACGTACTGTGTTCATGTAGAAACGATCTGGGACCGACTTAAACAAAACATATATATACATAGGCCTACAATCACACGTCCTAATAGCGTTAAACAAAAACGGAATTGAAGGAAGTGCACACGTACTGTGTTCATGTAGAAACGATCTGGGACCGACTTAAACAAAACATATATATACATAGGCCTACACTCACACTTCCTAATAGCGTTAAACAAAAACGGAATCGAAGGAAGTGCACACGTTCTGTGTTCATGTAGAAACGATCTGGGACCGACTTATACAAAACATATATATACATAGGCCTACAATCACACGTCCTAATAGCGTTAAACAAAAACGGAATTGAAGGAAGTGCACACGTACTGTGTTCATGTAGAAACGATCTGGGACCGACTTATACAAAACATATATATACATAGGCCTACAATCACACGTCCTAATAGCGTTAAACAAAAACGGAATTGAAGGAAGTGCACACGTACTGTGTTCATGTAGAAACGATCTGGGACCGACTTATACAAAAAATATATATACATAGGCCTACAGCCAGTTAACACTTATAGTGCTGGAACCGACTTTATGCTTATGCAAACAGGTTAGATCCAGGCCAGCCGCCAAGTAAGTTGGCGGCTGGCCTGTGATCTAACCTATTTGCTACTCTGGGGTATCTTTCCTCAACAAACTTAAGCAGATGTTTCAGGTTTTGGAAATCAGACGACACAAAATACATTTTCAGAAAATTACCCCACATTCTACGGGTTAAACAAAGACGGAATCGAAGAAAGTGCATACGTACGTGTTTGAGAACAGTACACTTGAACTGGCTTCACAAGGAAGTGATATTGGAACGTTTTGCACATAACACATAGATCTGATTATATTACTTGAATATGCTTGTCGTGGGTGTTTGTTGGTATTTTTTCAATAACGTTTGTTGGTATTGTTTCAATAAAGTTTGTTGGTATTTTTTCAATAACGTTTATTGGTATTTTTTCAATAACGTTTAATGGTATTTTTTCAATAACGTTTATTGGTATTTTTTCAATAACGTTTATTGGTATTTTTTTCAATAACGTTTATTGGTATTTTGTCCAATAACGTTTATTGGTATTTTTTCAATAACGTTTATAGGTATTTTTTCAATAACGTTTATTGGTATTTTTTCAATAACGTTAATCGTATATTATGGGTATACATAACATATGTCTGATCATATTGGGTTTAACGCAATCAACATAGTTTCAGTTATGTTACGGCTCTCCTTAATTCACCAGGGTACCGTTTTACTAAACAACTTACGGAAAGTGTTTGCGTAAGTCATAATTGATTAACATGGATAATATCTTCAATGAAAGTACAATATTGCAATGTGACACGTCATTGGAAGCGTCTCGGAGAGACGCTTTCAAAGATGTGTCACTTTGCAATATTGCTTTGCCAAATATTGAAATAAAAGGACTTGTTGTTTTAGACTTACGCAAATCTTAAGCGTAAAATGTTTAGTAAAACGGTACCCAGTTCTATACGGCTTGGGCTAAGGAGTGTCTCTCCAAAGGAAACTCTCACGAAACCAGAGGTACCGGCGGGGCTCGTCGAACCAAGAACCCCTGGGTTATAAGACCGCCACCTTAGCCATAAGATCAAGCAGAGCTCGTTTGACAGACCCTGTTTCTCGCCGGAATCGAGCCCATGGCACTCGTGTCGCGATGCGGACATTCTATCCCAAGATCACTGTGCTCCAACTAGTTGAATTGTTACTACGCTTAACGGAGCTTTTGTTGAATACCTTTAGTAAATACCTTTTGTAGTTTCCTAGTTACACTATCATTTGTATAATTTATAGTTCGAGTTTTAAATAGTTTATAAAGCTATTGCTAATTATATGTCATACTTGGTTGCACACATTAGCAGCAGAAACTGTGATACCCTATTTTTACGTCTGATGAAGCTTTCAATCTGAATAAAGGTAGAATGTCCATAATCTACAATTTCGGAACTCTTTCTTTCGTTGGATTACTTCGGTCTTTCTCGGCCTACATCGATCGTGGCCGGAACTGTTCGCTTTACCCCGAATAGTTCCGGCCACGACCCATGTATACCGAGAACGACCAAAGTTGTCCCTGACGAAAGAATCGGTTTCAAAATGGCGGATCATGGGTATTCTACCTTAATAGCTATATGGAGTATAACACGGTATGGACAATTTGTCAGTTATATAACGACTTCCTTGTATTTAACTCTAAAGGGTCTTTACAAATTATCTACTGTTATTTTCTATTCTACGGACACGTATTGCGTGACATCACTCTTTTTTTTACTTCCGGAGGTCATTGTACCATATGAGAAGTCGCTCTTGAAAATTAAAGATGCCGCAATTTATGCTAAGCATCTGCCCGTAAGATACATTCGTATGCCTTTTTTTTTTTACTGATTCGGACATTTTTTGGGGGAATTCGCCTTTATTTTGATGATAAACACTAAACTACTTGTTCTAGAGGATGCACGAAAGATGGCGGTTAAACGGGCCGACATCTGCATTTCCATAATTAAAGATTGAGGGAGAGAAAAGGAATAGGCCGATAGAAAAAAAACTCAAGATGTGATAATGCCCAGGTTTTGTAATTGTTTAACAAATTACCAAACTATAACGACATTTGACCAGTGTGTTGCTGACGACTCTGGAAAACATGATGGGAAAAGGAAATATTGGCCGTAAAGAGCAATTTCTCCTTTTCCCACAATGTTTTCCAGAGTCGTCTGCAACAATTGGTCAACTGTCGTTATTGTTTGGTAATGGGTAAAAGGCATCGTCGTGAAGCACTTCACTTTCTCTTTCACATACATTAGGTTCTAAGAGTTACATTGCATTCACCACTCGTCATTTGCCCGCCGACCACTGCTGTGGCTCATAGGTTGAGGTAGAGTGACTGTCTTGTGTGGAGGACGGTCAATGGTTAATATCTGGGCTGGGTCATTTTCGATAACGAGGGTGGTATTGCTGTTGGGTGATAGCAGATTCTTGTAAAAAGGAAGTGGTATTGATTTAGAGCGGATATTGTTCATTCAGAGAACACCGTGGCATTACTGGAAATTCTTTTAAATAAATATCCAATAATTCAGTTTCGGACCTTTAATGTTATCGTATTAATGATATTACTAAATCACTTCCTGAGAATCAAGTCTTATCTTTTATCAATGAACGAATCAAAACACCATTACCTGTTGTTTATAATGAAAAAGTTGAGTGTTCAAGTCATGATGTTATTCAATTCATTTAGAGATAGAAAACACGGATAATAGAAAACCCATTTAGAGCTTACATCATTCATATCTCGAATTATCTAGGCAGGTATGAGAGAATGTTAACAAGGAAGTGCAGGTATTTGTAAATCGAGTTGGATTGAATCAATGAAATACAATAGAACATGTTAAATAGAAGAAAAAGATTGCAATACCATTCATGTAGCACTTTATTTTTAATATACGATCGAGATAAATTATGGTTTAACCAATTACCAAACAATAACGACATTTAACCATTTCGTTGCAGACGACTCTGGAAAACATTGTGGGAAAAGGAGAAATTTCTCGTGGCGAGCAATTTCTCCCTTTTCCACAGTGTTTTCTGCCCTATCAGAAGAATATTTTCCAATTTCATCACATTTTGAAATGTCGTCTGAGAACTTTTTTCAATTATGGACAGTCAAAGATTTGACGTTTGGGAAAGGGTTAAAGTTCTTTAGCATTTAGCGACAATCTTGCATAGTGTAGAGAAGGTTAAAAACATGGTACCCTACTTCAATAGTAAACCTGTCTACATTATGCGATGTATGCAGGTAGTATAATGCGAAAAATTATAATCGGTTTTAAACACCATACATTAACAGTTATTATTAAATACTGGCCAATCTGCTTTCTACATCAAGCTCTAGCTGGTCGCTTAATTCAAGACTGACCACAATCAGATGTCATTAGGCACACTAAGGTAAAATATAAAAAAAAATCTCCCTTTCTAATGTATACCTAATGTAGAAATACGCAGTTCGGACTACCTTGAACACTGTGGATATAGGTTACATGTTGCTCAATTTTATGCCCACTTTGACGCATCTTCTGCAAACGTCATTAAAAACCACTGTGATAAAAACGATAAAAAATTGCTCACAAGGACCATTTAACCCTTTCATCACGGTGGATTTTAGCCATTGTAACAAAGAAAATATATTCTTTTCAAGCCATCTTTTGGCACATGCTATTCCTTTCAATTTTGACCAGGTACACATTCCAATACGGGGTGTGTGTGGGCTTTATGGTTAAACAAGACTAGGCCCATGCGGTGCAACATAAGATAACGTTTACACTACAGAAACCGTCATCATGTCATTAACAATGAGGTCAAATCTTTAACCAATTTTTTCCTATATAATATGTTTGGACTGGTCCAAATTGAAAGTAAAAACATACAACAAGTATACATTAAAACATCAAAACCTGTATTTGGTTTGCAACAGTGAGTGTGAACAATTGTGACGTGAGGATAAACTGCTCATCAAGAGCAGTGTCCCGCTGTCGTAATGTTTCTAAAGATCATTCACTATAAACATGTCAAAGCGATGAACCATTGAGTAAGGGGGTTATACTAGATATTGACCGGGTGATACTGAATATATCGAGGGTTCAATGCAAGACTTTAGTAAGTGTTTCATGTTTGTGAAGCACTTACTATAGTTTTGCGTTGAACCCTAGATATTCTTACAGTAATAGATTTTTTTGGTCGCTTTCAAAGTCGCCTAATACTGCAACTGGTTAAGTACCCGCTGAGATGCTGCCTTTAGAAAAGTTGTATTTGACATAGACATATTACTACACTATATCTTCCGGTGGTTAGCCCTTTTAAATTTGTTTTCATGATCACAAGTGATCTATAACCGTTCTTAAAGTTTCGTAAAGTTACCTTTTTATAACAGACTACCTCACTTTAACGTACAGTTGTAAATGCTTTAGAAGTCTTCAGAAACCAGTTTCACTTATAGATAAATCACTCACTTGAGTTTAATCATTCTTTTGTCACAATGGTTTCTACCCAATATCTGAAGGAAAAAGGGGGAAAATACTTTTTAGTTATTTTGTGGTCTTTAAATAAAAAAAGTAGTTCTTAAACTTGCAACTGGCAATAAGATATTTAATGTTGTCATCATCACGTGCTCAGAATTACCCAATACATTTGACGTTACGAGCGTGTCCGGTAAAATTACATCCGGTTCTAGCACGGTGGATTTTAGCCATTGTAACAAAGAAAATATATTCTTTTCAAGCCATCTTTTGGCACATGCTATTCCTTTCAATTTTGACCAGGTACACATTCCAATACGGGGTGTGTGTGGGCTTTATGGTTAAACAAGACTAGGCCCATGCGGTGCAACATAAGATAACGTTTACACTACAGAAACCGTCATCAGGTCATTAACAATGAGGTCAAATCTTTAACCATTTTTTCCTATATAATATGTTTGGACTGCTCCAAATTGAAAGTAAAAACATACAACAAGTATACACAAAAACATGAGAATCTGTGTTTGGTTTGCAACAGTGAGTGTGAACAATTTTGACCTAGCGAGGATAAACTGCTCATCAAGATCAGTGTCCCGCTGTCGTAATGTTTCTAAAGATCATACACATGTCAAACCGATGAACCATTAAGTAAGGGGGTTATACTAGATATTGGCCGGGTGATACTGAATATATCGAGGGTTCAATGCAATACTATAGTAAGGGCTTCATGTTTGTGAAGCACTTACTATAGTTTAGCGTCGAACTATCGATATACTTACAGTAACGGATTGTGTTTTTTGTTGCTTTCAAAGTCGCCTAATACTGCAACTAGTTAAGTACCCGCTGAGATGCTGCCTTTAGAAAAGTTGTGTTTTATTTAATACTACACTATGCTTTCCGGGGGTTAGCCCCTTTAAAGTTGTTTTCATGATTACATGTTATATATAACCGTTCTTATAGTTTCGTAAAGTTAACTTTTTATAACAGACTACCTCACTTTTACGTATATGCTTTTGACGTCTTCAAAAACCAGTGTCACTTAAGGATAAATCATTCACTTGAGTTTAAACATCCTTTTGTCACAATGGTTTCTACCCAATATCTGGAGGAAAAAAGGGAAAATACTTTTTAGTTATTTTGTGGTCTTTAGATAAAAAAATAGTTCTAAAACTTGCAACTGGCAATAAAATATTTAGTGTTGTCATCATCACGTGCTCAGAATTACCCAATAAATTTGACGTTACGAGCGTTTCCGGTAAAATTACATCCGGTTCTAGCAACAATCATGGAATGACAACTCCTTACGGAGAATCGAACACACTGGAGCATGGACCAGGTTTACTAAACAACTTAAGGAAAGTATTTGCGTAAGTCATAACTGCTATACAGTAATATCTCGTTAATACGAACACGTCCGTTCCCAACAAAATCTCTGGATTAACGAATACTCCGGACTAATGAAGCAGGGCCTGGTCTTATACATATTTAGACATAAACGGTCTATATGCACGTATATACTTATAAACCTTTACCAATCGACAAATCTTCGACCGTACCAAATTGAAAGAGTTTGCAGTAATTGCTCGTCACGAGCAATTTCTCCTTGACCCACAATGTTCTTAAGAGTCGTCTGCAACAAACTGGTCAAATGTCGTTATTGTTTGGTAATTACTGCACATTAATTCCGTTGCCCTATAATTTCGTTCGGATTGCGAAACATCCGGATAATCGGGGCCCGGATAAACGAGGTTTTACTGTACGTGGATAATATCTTCAATGAAAATCTAAAAATGCAATGTGATACGTCATTGGAAGCGTCTCGGAGAGACGATTCCAATGATGTGTTACTTTGCAATGTTGCTTAGCCCAATATTGAAATAAGAAGAATGATTGTTTTAGACTTACGTAAATCTTAAGCGTAAACTGTTTAGTAAAAAGGTACCCTGGAATATATTCCAAAGAACAGTTCGACATATCCAAAAAATGTTGTCATTCCATTTAAATCAAATAAATACATGGTATGATTAAACCAAAATGGGGCTCCAAGTCTCGGTCGGAATCACTGCGTCTTTTCGCGAGCCGGCTTCTTTGCAATGTACGTTGAATAGAAAAAGTGAATAAACAGCATTAGATAACTCAGGTACATCAGCAAACTGTAGGTAATATTTTCCCGCGTAATGTCACAATCGCGACCGGCCGCCAGAGTCAAATACGCTTTAATGTTCACCGTAACTCCTGCCATCATTTGTACGAGTTGCAGCAACGTTATAGACATGTTGACCCACTTTGGAATACTAAATCTCATCGCACGTAACGCAAAATACGAATACATGAGAGAATGAACACAGAAGTTCATCACCATAAACCAGCGGCCGTACCCTATATGTAATGGGTAGCTTATCCAGACGTAACACAGCACGGTGATATGGTGGTACCAGTGCAAGAAGATCAGTTGCTGTTTCCTCAGCACTATGAACACAGTATCCCCGAGTTCTAACACCTTCGATAGCGTGAACAACGAAGCCCAGAAACACGTCACACTTCCAGGATCAAGGAACGAAGAGCTGCAGCATGAATACTCAAATCCGCGTGACAGCGCTTTTACCATCTCCGGAATGGTCCGTATCGCGCCGATGATGCTGAATATCGCCAATAGTCCGCTCCATGTTGCGAGGAGGGGTCTCAGTTCGAACCGGTCTCGGTTTTTCATGAAGTATTTACCCCCGAAGATGAAAACCAAGTAAACCACGATATACATAAAGCAATCGGATCGATGGTCCTTGATATACTTTCTAAATAATTCTTCATCGAATTTCCTTTCTACCTCGAAAAGATAAGTCTGGTTAAATTGATCCATAACGGCATCCCGCGTTCTATCACTCGAGAAAAACATTTCTACAGGTCTGTGTCGTTATTAACCGAGTTTCAAATAAAGTTAAACTTCGCCAACTATATTATACGAATCGAGTGACCTTGTAATTTATACATGTTCCTGTTGTCATAACCGTGCAAGATTAAACAAACAATCGTGCGATGATTGGTGAAGGTTAAATCCATAACAACCAATCGAATTCGGTGAAACGATCGGTATTTGATATGAATGATTTTGTGCGGTCACCCGTAACAAAAGTTCACATGTAGTATACGATAGGTTAGTTTTCCAATATGACTCGATCCTTCTTTCAATAATGCATGTATTCATTGGAGCTTAATTGGAGCAAACTTCTGTTAACTATCTATAGTTTTAATGGAAGAACTACGCATAAAGGAAAGGGGTGTGATAAAGAAAATGCTAAGATTATTCCGAGGTTTAGATTTTATCGACGTGCATATATAGTCGTGGCCACATGGTCGCATGTCAAGATCAATTTATGAAAAAAAGAAAGAATGAAAGAAAGAAAAAAAGAAAGAGAAAGAAAGAAAGAGCGAAAAAAAAAGAAAGAACGATAGAAAAAAAAACCCGCTATACTTTTTTCAACTAAGGAAATACCGCAATTTGAATCAGCGATGAGATATTTGTGTTGCAGTAGAAGATATAACACCTGAATTCATTTGCAGTAAACCATCAAAGATGTAGCTTATGGATCTTTATCGATAAAGAAAAAGGGAAATACTCGGGTGTAAGGGACAAATGACCACCCAACCTTTGAAATTAAACCCGCCCTTCGTATTCTTTCACTTCACTCAGATTCAGCAGTTAACAATTATAACAAATAACACTGCTATTTCTTATCTTCCCACAATGTTTTCTGTCCTGATCAGAAGATTATTTTCCAATTTCATCACATTTTGAAATGCCGTCTGCAACCTCTTTCAATTTGGGACAGTCGAATATTTGGCGTTTTGTAAAGGGTTAGGGGACAACATGAACGTGTGCGGGCAGTGTTTGTCATGTCCAAACTCAACGTGGTAAGGACAGACCTTTAAACCAGATATTGACCGTATGAATTAATATTAACCCATTCCATCATATAATAGTGTGTTGCTGGTCCAAATTGAAAGCGACGACAGGCGACGATTAATAAGCATGAAAATGATAGAAATCCCTTGTCAATGATTAAAATAGAAATAAAAAATACGTCAAATGGAGAGATTACTTGTTTGGAGCAATTCTTCGTGCTGTCAAGATGGTTTCTACTTACCTTCGCAGTACCTATGTTAATTTGACCTATAAAATGGAGTAAGGCTGTTATTTCGTAGTCCACTTTATCGTTTCTCAGTTAACTTTCTTTTTCGTATTGACGCGCCTCAAACGCGCAGATGACTTATGGAACCACTTAACGAACCATTTATCGCCTGTCGAGCCAATGCTTTGTACAGAATCCACAAAAATGGTGAATTGCATGTATTGTATTTGCAAAGACCTAATAAAAAAAAATCTGTTCATTACGGTTTTAGTATTTGACATCTTTAGACGCTTTCTATTTGAATACGACTCAAAATCCCATATAAAAAGGATGGGTTAAGAACACGGGTTTGATGTCAGATTTCGATTTGACAAACAGAGATATTGCTCCAAAAGAAGAGAGTTTCGCACAATTTCGAAGAGAAAACATCGTCATTTCGTAGATACCAACCGTCGTTTGCTAATTCACTCAGTTCCGACTCATCGTGAGATTTCTGTAAGGAAGGTAATGTTCAAAGCGTACAGAAATACTTAGTACCAGCAAGCAATTGGATTTATCCAATGAAAATGCGTATTTCTCAGGTCACGGAAATTCCCGAGTAGTAACGATTGACAGCCAGTTGTCTACATGTATATCGATTGGTGCCTTCTGACCCCAGAACGACCTCAAACATAATTGTTTTAACAATTTAACAAAAATCTTTAACCCTTTACAAAACACCAAATGTTCAACTGTCCCAAATTAAGAGAGTTTGCAGACGACGTTTCAAAATGTAATGAATTTGGAAATTAATCTTATATGGAAGATAAAATTGTGTGAAAAGGAAAAATTGCTTGTAAAGAACAATTTCTCCTTTTCCTACAATGTCTTCCAGAGTCGTCTGCAGAAAAGTGGTTAAATGTGACTGTTGTTTGGTAATGGGTTAATTAGATATTCCTGATTAAAAAAACCTTTGATGGTAGTCAGATCAGAGTTAGCTTTTTATGGCAAAAGGTTTGTCTCTCGCGACATGTTTTCAAACTGATATAAGAAATCGCATGTTTCTTATTAATACACAGTCCTACACTTCAGCATACCACATACTCCAACACCGGTAGCTGCGACTGTCCTAAACCAAATTCATCAGCAGACGACCATAAGCAGACGACCATTAGCAGAAAACATTACACTTAACGAGCAATTTTTACTTTTACCAAAATGTTTTCTACTATATCAAATGATTACTTTCCAATTTCATCACATTTTAAAATGTCGTATGCAAACCCTCTCAATTTGGTACAGTCGAAAATTTCACGTTTGGTAAAGGGTTAATCGTGAAAACAAGAAGAGTAAAATTGTTTGTGGTCCCATAAGTTTGATGATGCACCTCCTACACAATAATACACGCTTTAATTTGTCTTGAATTGTGTGCTATGTATTGTGTGGCGGATGCTTAAGTGAATGAAAATGAACTTGTATTATATTGTATTGTGGTAGTATTCGTGAACTACTTCCCAAACATTTTGGACGTTAACTCACCCACAAAGTTTAAAGAGGAATTCCGTCCTTCATTCGAATACCTCTACAAAACTCCGTCAGCTATCATCTATCGGAACTCTTCGGCAAATTCCGGCAGTGGGGCCTGCAAACATCACCGAGGGGTTCCGATTGAGCTGTCATCGGTCCAAAATGCTGCGGGACCTTCGCCCGGGTACGGTTACGATGGTATTTCTCAAAGGTTATTGAACGTTCTATTTCACGTAATATATTTCGCGCAAGATTACCGCATGATAAAAGATACGTGTACAGTGATCAGTGAGTGGTAAAAAGAATTTGGACTACTGTACAGATAACGAGCATGTGTGACATGGACTTTACGATAGGTCACTCAAAAAGGGGGAAATAAATCGCAATAAAACTTGTACATTATATGTATCTTAACACATTACCAAACAATAACGACATTTGACCACTTAGTTGCAGACAACTTTGGGTAACGTTGTGGGAAAAGGAGAAATTGCTCGTAACGAGCAATTTTTCATTTTCCCACGACGTTTCATGCCCTATCAGAAGATTATTTTCCAATTTCATCACATTTTGACACGCCGTCTGCAAACTCTTCCAATTTGGGACAGTCGAAAACTTCATGTTTGGGAAAGGGTTGAATTAGAATACCCATAATCCGCCATTTCGAAATATATTTGTTCGTCGGATTACTTCGGAGTTGTTCGTTATACATCGGTCTTAGCCGGAATTATGCGCATTAAATAATCACGGAATCATTATTGAGACTAATTCCAACCCCGAAGAATGTATACCGAGAACAACCGAAATAATGCGACGAGAGAAGAAGTTTCAATATCGTGGATTATGGGTATTCTACATTAAATCAATTCATTTTTTCCGTATACATGGTATCTGTTCATAACACAACATGGTGACATCTAATAATATAAAATACAAAGAGCATTTGATATCGTCACCCACTAAACCTGCTCTACGTTACTTGATTTAACCCTTTCCCAATCAACACATTTTCGACTTTCCCATATTGAAAGACTTTGCAGACGACATTTCAAAATATGATGAAATCGGAAAATAATCTTCTGGTCTAGGGCAGAAAACATTGTGGGTAAAGGAAAAATTGCTCACCATGAGCAATTTCTCCTTTTCCCTCAATGTTTTCTAAAATCGTCTGCAACAAAGTCTGAAAGCTTTAGTGGAAAGCAACAAATGATAAAAGCACATGAAAACAATCATTGCCTTTGTGATACTGACAATGACATAAATAACTTATAACCTTTATCTCCGGGACATGGTGGCAAAATATCAATAATCAGTAAAAGCAACAACAGACGACAAAAGTACATGAAAACAATCATTGCATTTGTGATACTGACAATGACATAAATAACTTGTAACCTATATCTCTGGGACATGGTGGCAAAAAATCAATAATCAATAAAAGCAACAACAAACGACAAAAGTACATGAAAACAATCATTGCATGTGTAATACTGAAAATAACATTAATAACTTGTAACCTATATCTCCGGGACATGGTGGCAAAAAATCAATAATCAATAAAACACACAAAGGTGTATTTTATAACATCAATTAACTAGAAAGGATAACAGAACAAGGTTCGTTGCTTGTGATGACATAGACTTTGATCTCTTGTTAATATTTTACAGTACGTCAACACTGTTTCAGTTTTGTTGCAGTACCCGGCTCAAACAAAATGGATGACTTGTCATGGCGGGTAGAACCAACGACATTTCGTAAGTCAGTCAAGAGACGTCTTTCTTTTAACTCTTTAACACCTGCAGACAACATTTTTTGCTTGAAGCAGGAGACTTTAGAAAAGCTTTGTAGACATGTGATAAAACCTTTTAGATCTGAAATAGATTGAAAAGCACTGTGGAAAAAGGAGAAATTGCTTGTGACAAGCAAGTTCTCCTTTTGCCGCAATGCCTTTTGAAAGTCGTTCTGCTGCAAGACGCAAAACTGTGGCGTTAGGTGGTAATGTGTTAATATCGAAATATATATTGGGATTTCAACCCGTGACTAAAGCTGATAAAATTTGAAAACTGTCATCGTATTTAAACTTGCAGTATTTATAAACTGACAGCTTCCATTGCATAGCAACATCTTTAACAAGACAGCACATATAACTTTGCAGCATATGTAGGCCTATACAATTCAATTCCAATTCAATTCAATTTATTTTATTCAGTATAAAGCACAAAGTACTTTTTACAAAAACAATAAGTAAATCAATGGAAGAACATGATAATAGTGTTGGCGAGAAGCTATGCAAGTGAATACATACACAAATATGAGTAAAGACTTCAATTAACGATAGACAATCTAAATGTGCCTGCATGAAAAATTAACTTACTTAAAAATAGTATTTCTCTTTTATTTTGTATCATCACAAGCTTAAAAAACTTTTAACATCCCTCTATACAATGCAGGGAATCGCTTGGTCAGATTTGAGTGAAAAAGGGCCGCCGAACCCTTGATACGGGCTTTCAAACAGGTATATCTTCCGTATGACTTACTTGTTTTTCCTTGGATAACGCCTATCATAGGTCCAGTAGGAAGCGTTTCAGTGAAAATCAACAGTTTTCCTTTGGAGTGCCTTATAACCGAAATAATTCATGAAGTGTCTCGCGTTTTACGGTTAATGAAATCAGGAACTCTCCATGACTTATCTCGATTATTATTAAAACCAGAATCGATGGTTCGGTGGCCATTTTTTCTCTCAAATCTGACCACGTGATTCCCCTATTGCTTAACTAAACCAAAACTACATTGGTTACAGATATAGGATATATCTAAATACCTTGAACTCGAGAAGGTTTAATTGAATAAGAATTACTCCCAAAGTAACTATCTATACGTATAACTCGTTCTCTGTATGGTTTCATCAAGCAGGAAATCATCCTTTGCACTCTGAAGGAGCAACAATAATCGGGACCGCGAGCGTGGCGAAATCAAATTTTGATTTACTTGTTCATAAAAGACAAGTATTTTTCTGCAATTGTCCGTTTAACATTCATAAAGCAGGTTTCTGTAATAATGCACTTGGCCGATAAGGCTTTGGGACACGCTGGGCAATACGAACAATTGATTTTGCCACCTCTTGGTCGAGATTACAGAAGCTTCGACCCACAAACATTTAGAGCCCCTCGATAAACTCGGTGATGTAAGACAGGCGTACCTTGTTGGATCACCCAAGGTATAACTGGCATCGTTGTTGCTTACTGGATCCACCTCATTCAACAAGATAGACAAACTCCTCCTATCCATATTTGGTCTGGAACGGGGAATACGATTTTGGGTTGAAATTAAAGCCAAGAGGCCGGATACCTTCAAGGCTTGTACCACACAAAGACAGTCGCAACCTTGGATTTCGTGTAGGCCTACGTGGTTTGCAAAGAAACTAAACGCTTGGTGGCATGTTTTATACGAGCTCGATACCGAAATTACAAGGGAGAGCTTGTATTGCAGTTATGCTCTTATGGGAAAGTGATGATAGAAATCAACTTTTTATTGGCAATTTAGAATATATTCCTTTTTACACAGCTGTCGTAATTTCCTATATATCTACTAGATCTTCCCATTCTAATGCGAACGCTGGCCTGGGACGGTAAATTAATATGCTACATAAGGTCGGCTTTATCTTATCAACGAAAAGAGACAATGGATAGGGGTGGTTTTCAAAAGACGGATCAAAAATCTTATTTTCTTGGTGCCCATTCTTGATTAATAAACGTGACACACCCTGATTTTATTTTCAACATACAGCAGATAGACTATTAGTTATTACATTCTATATCTACATGAAAGCTATAAAAATCATAAACACATTTCCAATGTTTGCTCATATAGCAACGAGAAACAGTAAATGTACGAGGGTAACGACAACTACTAGTACCTATAGATTAGGTTTCAAACTTTGTACCCTTTCCACAAATGCGAATGGCATACATAGACGTAAAAGTAACATGACGACCTGTCAAAGAAATGAAGCGATTCTGGATAAACAGAGAGCCAATATTTAGACAGTTATGAAAAATAAACTAACATATTTATGGAGATTGTTATCCAAACACAATGGGCAATGTTTTGAGAAAGCTTACAGCCTAGGGCCCTAAATGGTAACCCATAGTTTGGGTATTTCCGAAACAGCTTGAATGAAACACCAGATGTCAGATTTTAGGTCATGGAAGAGAGATCTAATTGCAAAAACTGAAAGTAACAGAAATAAGAAAAATGTTTATCATGAATTATTTTCACCTTTGTCACAAATACCTCAAACCTACCAGGGACCCGTTTCACAAAGCTGCGTACGCAAGAAATTGACCTAAGTTTTTGTGTAACTCCTATACTTGCGCAAATAATTCGCGTAAATCTACACAGCTTAGTGAAACGGGCCCCTGATCACTAAACTGTACCAGGAAGGTCCGGTACGGAAATTGACGCATGTATCAAACTGTACCTTACCCATTTCCCGTACATAACCATGCTATTATGGGTGACCGCGTTGCATCAGTACCGCACTTCCGCCGCTTTCAGTCGGCAAAACACGTTACAGTGATATTTTCGAAATGACAGTCTATTTGTATTATTCGCCTAGTTACATACCAATAAGTGAGACTATTTTCTTAGACCCTTAGACACATTTATCAATAGAGCATTTCTATTTTTCTTGCAATAATAAAAGAGTATTCTGTATAGTTTGATAAAGTGATGCGATAAACCCTACGTGGTCGGTCGCCATATCACAAACACATCGGGTATGGGTAATGTTGCACTTGGATAGATTATGCAACTTATCCAAACTGAAAAGTCAGGGTAACAAATCAATGTTAAAAACAATTTCAAACTGCAAAACCGAACCATGTCATACTATATACACCGTATAACAATTATCAAAATTACGCAACACCAAAACCATAAATACTAGGAATGATTTATACATGTAATTGGAAACAAATTGGTTCTTATAATCAATACGTGTCCGCATGCGAAGTATTTAAGCGAAATGGTAAAAATATGAATTGCATGTAACCAAACAATTTGTTTTTAATATAGAAACTGATGCATGTGTAATTGTTTCGTTTCGAACTACTTTGCGTCAACATATTACTTTCCAACAGCAATGCGCAGAGGAACACAATGCAAACTAACGGAATGACAGACCAAGCTTCTGGTTAGAACCATCAACAGTCAGGGCTAGCTGGGGGACTGCAATGTTAACTTGAGTTTAGACAACACGCTGAAAGAACATACGACCACATAAACATCAGCAAATGGCCAATGTCCATTGTCATAGGTTGGATAATTTGTATTATTAAAGACGTTATAAGAGATAAAAGAAAAATAAAGAAATTCAAATACATAGATATATATTTCTAAAGAGATTTATTCGAAAAACTCTGTAAAACAATGGTGTTTATTTTGCATACAAAATGGTAATGTATATACACAACAACAAAAAGTATATCAACGTCCACTCGTATCTTGAACCTTAACCTAATGAACTAAATAAAGGATGTCGATAGGTGCCTGAATATAGGAATCATGTTTAAACCAATAACTCAATAATTCCCTAATCATCATCCTAATTAATTAAATGAAGGATGAACATCTTTAACCCATATTTCCATGATTCCTCAATTTGCTACATTATCATTAAAACACATTGTAACAAAATAATTAATTGCTGAAATTGGGGAACTAATCTTTACACCATATAAGTTTCAAGCCAAAACCTTGGTTACAATGATTCTTTCGTGATATGGGGTTTATCTCTGTGTCAACAATTTTCAGTCCCATTAAAGCTTAACTTGTATTCCCGTGTACTAGCTTATTGCTCTAAAGCATCTTGCCAAAGGACACTACGTATCCAAACGTGCCGATTGGGATCGAACCCTGGACCCCAGGGTTACAATTCCTCCATCATAACTACTGGACCACGCAGAACCCCTAACACCTTTAAATGGGCCACGTCACGGGAAAAGGGGCACTCGGACATAGCAAACAGTGTAGCCCCAGACCAGCCGCCACGTCACTGACGTGGCGGCTGGTCTTGGGTTACACTGTTTGCCATCTTAGAGGACATCAAGTTCTACCTTTAAATAAATACAAATGATAACTGTCGTGACTAGATGCTGGAATAATAGCGCTAAGAAAGAGCTGAGTCAGCGGTTTTTATTTATGTCCGAGTGCCCCTTTTTGCGTGACGCGGCCCAAATGTACTTGCAGCGAGAGGACTTAGAATGGGCAGTAAACATGTCAAGAAGTTACACTGACATAAAGGAAAGTTACTCACTTCAGCACTTTCTTCGACCACAATGGAAATTATTGAGGGAACCTCCCCCCACACACACACACACACAAATAAAATAAATGTTTATTTATAATACGAAATTGACATCTACTATCATTTTCAATTTGGTAAATTCACATAATTCTTAATGATGAAATGAGAGAAAAAAATCGTACTCTGCTGAAAGGACAAAAAGATAAGCTGTAGGACAAAAAGGGTCAAGATTGGCTATAAAATGGATTCAGTGCAGGACTAAAATAGGTCCTTCACTTTAGTGAAAGATAAACTACAGTCCTGCACTCCAACCCACATCAAAAACATATTTTACAATACAGGAATCGGTCTATGGAAATTCACAAACTTCCCTAACCCTTTACCAAACACAAAATTTTCGACTGTCCCAAATTGAAAGAGATTGCAGACGTCATTTCAAAATGTGATGAAATTGAAAAACAATGTTCTGTTAGGGCGGAAAACATTGTGGGAAAAGGAAGAATTGCTCTCTAGCGAGTTATTTCTTCTTTTCCCTCAATGTCTTCCAAAGTCGTCTGTAACAACCAGGTCAAACGTCGTTATTGTTTGGTAATGAGTTAATAGGAAAAGATAAAGGGTATATCCAAAGTAGTCATAAACTATTCATTAGAGGTTAAATTTTCACATAATATACATAAACAACAATAAAAATAATAAAAGACAGCTGTCAAACACAATAAATTTAGGAGGAGCAATTTTCTCCTTATGTCACAATGGTTGTACCAAATATCTCTAAGAATCTTTTCAATCGTGCTTTTTCTAAATCATATCTTCTGTTTTGAATTTAGATCTTTCACCAAATATCATAATGATGGAATGCATAAGATAAAGAGTTCATATAAAACAACATCTGTTCGGTCAATAGGAAAAGGTGTCACCAAACACATGCATCAATATACAGTAGATGTTACTATGATAGAATCATATCGATCGAAATGGTTTGAAAGGGGAAAATTCCTCAATCTTTACAATCCTTGTCTAAAAGCCAAGTCTCTCAGACAGCTTTTTTCCCTCCTGGGTTAAATGAAAGGGTTTAACCCATTACCAAACAATAACGTCATTTGACCAGTTTGTTAAGATGGCTCTGGAAAACATTGAGGGGAAAAGGTGAAATTGCTCTTCAAAAGCAACTTTCCTTTTCCCACACTGTTTTCTACCCTATCAGAGGATTGTTTTTCAATTGCATCACATTTTGAAAAGTCGTCTGAAAGCTCTTTCAATTTGGGACAGTCGAACATTTAGCATTTTTTGTATAGGGTTTAGCAAAGAGACCAGCATCTTACAGAGTTCTGGAATGTCTGATTAATGCAGTATTTTATGGGGGTGATGTCTATTTCAGGGTTCAATGCAAGACTATAAAGTAAATCCTTCACAGTGGTGAACACGGACTAGTCTTGCAAGAAACCCTCATATTGCTTTTGTTTGTTTGTAAGTTCATATTGGGTTAAATGTCGTGTCAACAACTTTTCAGTTATATAAGAGCTTTACTGGATTCACCAGTACTAGACTGGGGCTCTGAAAGGTTTTTCCAAATGTCACTCCCAAGGAACCAGAGGTATAAGCAAGGCTCAACCCACCATCCCTGAATTTAACCCTTAAAGTGCTGGAACAGATTTCATGCTGATGCAAACAATTTGGATCCAGGCCAGCCACCAATTTAATTTAGGGCTGGCCTGTGATCTAACCTGTTTGCCTCTCTGCGTATCTCACCTCATCAAAATTAAGCAGCTATTTATAAATTAAGGTTTTGAAAAGCAGACGAAAAAAAGATCAATTTTTAGAAAATTACCAAGCATTCTAAGGTTTAAAGGTGGCCATCTGAACCACACGGACACTCAAGACCCTAACAGAGTTCTGAAAGTCTAATTATGACAGTGCTTTATAGAAAGTGCTTCAAGTCTGTCAAGAACTTGCTATAGTCTTTAAATGAACACTCAAACTGAGTAATGAGTAATTTACACTGTTACAATGTCTCGTATATAAACCACAAAAAATAATTTATCATACTTCATAAATAGGGTTAACCCATTACCAAATAATAACGACATTTGACCAGTTTGTCGCAAACGACTCTGGAAAACATTGTGGGAAAAAGAAAAATTATATTAACGAGCAAGATCTCCTTTTCCCACAATGTTTTCTGCCCTATCAAAATATCACTTTTCAATTTCATCACATTTTGAAATGCCGTCTGCAAACTTTTTCAAGTTGGGACTGTCGAGTATTTGGCGATTGGTAAAGGGTTAACCTTAAACTCCATACAGGAATCAGAGACTGTTCGAGAGTCATATATATTAACAGTAGACAACAAAACTATAATGTAGAAATAAGCATTCACAAAGTGTTATAACTTATAACAGATAGATAATTACTCATTAGGAGCAATTTTTCCCACTGTAACAGTGTTTTTTGAAGTCATTTGCAGTAGTTGCATAAAAACAAGGTATCATGAAGTAGAAGATAAACCCTTTAAATGCTGGGTAATTTTCTAAATATTAATTGCTGTGTTGTGTGCTTTCCAAAACCTTTAATATCTACTTAATTTTGTAGAGGAAAAATACTCTGATGGGAGACAGGTTAGATCACAGACAAGCTGCCAATTTACTTGGCAGCTGGCCTGGATCTAACCTGTTTGCATAAGCATGAAGTAAGTCGATTCCAGCAAAATAAGGGTTAACTGACAGTCTGGGTCATAAGTTTACATAGGCGTAGGAGCGTTTTCAACATTGGGGGGGCCAACTTCAGATGAGGACCGGTCTAAGAATAAATGTTCCTAAACTTTTTCATGACTATTCATGCATGTACAAATTCAATAACATTATAAGAATTAAAAGAAAGCGTATGAAAACATGTATCTTTAATATAAAAAAAGAAGAAAAAAAAAAAGGATATGCCAGGTCTCGATCTCACGCGGAAATCAGTTGTATTGAACTAAATAAAAAGTAGCAGCGACCAGACTGTCACAGCCACGGACCCAACTATATGCAATAGTCAAACAATTATTTTATTCTTTAAGCTTTAGCTAACAATTAAAGACAATATAGAGTCTGACACCTTTTAAAGAACATGTTTTGCACCACTGTTTCCGTCGATCAAAACTTCCCGGGTAATTTAGTGAGCTGAGTTTTCATTGGATAAACCCGATGAGTTCAGATTGCCATTTTCGATGATGACGTCAAAAAGATTTTGGTTATTGTCCGTAACAAAAGGCGAATTGGTATTAAATAGAGCACAAAAATACACATTTATTTTTGTTCTGCTGTTAAATATCGTTTCTTTCATTTTTCTATACAAATATCTTCATTTACCACTGTGAATATTGGGGGGGCCAAAGTATACTCTGGCCCCCCCAGTCTAGATATTGGGGGGGCCGGGCCCCCCTGGCCCCCCCTGCTCCTACGCCTATGGTTTACGAGTCTATCTATGCAGACGGATACATTAATCACATTACACCATCATGCAAGTACACAAGGATGTATTTGTGTGAATAACCATTTTATACCTATACTATGCTTCATATGTTTCATAAACAGCACTTTACAAATTATTGCATATTTCAAGCCGATTAGCTATTCTTATAGGCGTACGAGCGTTTTCAACATGGGGGGGGGGGCAACTTCAGATGAGGACCGGTGTAAGAAAATGTTCCCTAAACTTTTTCATGACTATTCATGCATTTACAAATTCAATTACATTATGAGAATTAAAAGAAAGCATATGGAAATGTGTATCTTTAATAAAAAAAAAAAAAAAAAAAGGAATATGCCAGGCCTCGATCTCACGCGGAAATCAAATGTAATAAACTACACAAAAAGTGGCAGCGACCAGATTGTCACAGCCACGGATTCAACTATTACAAGTCTCAAATTATTATTTAACCTTTAGCTAACAATTGAAGACAATATTGAGTCTGACTCCTTAGAACACGTTTTACACCATGTTTTCGTCAATCAAGACTTACCGGGTATTTTTGTGAGCTGGGTTTTCATTGGACAAAACCGATGTGTCCAGATTGCCATTTGCAATGATGACATCAAGAAGATTAAGGTTACTGTTCGTAACAAAAGGCGAATTGGTATTAAATAAAGCACAAAAATACACATTTATTTTTATTCTGCTGTTAAATTTCGTTTCTTTTACTTTTCTTTTCAAATATCTTCATTTGCCATTGTGAAGTATACTCTGCCCCTGCCCCCAGCTCCTACGCCTATGATTCTATAATCAAAACAAAAGTGTAATCTATATCATGCTACACCTGCGAGTGTCATAACTCTTCCTATGCCAACCAAACATTATCTAATCTAATTGGTTCTTTCCCTCTTACAAAAACATATACAATTCAATAACCCGAGGCAGACAAGTAAAAAACATTGTGACACAAGGAGAAATTGCTCTAAATGAGCAATGTCTCATTTTGTCACAATTGTGTTTACCCTTTATCAAAGAGATTACATCATTTTTCATCCATCATTAATGATGTCTACTACTGTTTTCGATTACTAGCAATCATATCTCGAAAATATCTCGAATGAGGGAAGGGGTTAAACATATCTTGATAACACATGAACAATCAATGTTCTAATTTTCCTCCTTGCTCATCTATTTTTCTTCTTAAGTTTAAGAAAATCTGCATGAATGTCAGATTATGTCTCAACACCTGGTGCAAAAAGACGAAGCAGACCAAGAAAGCCCTGGTCAGACTGCATTGTTCAGGACAGGAAGGAATGCAACCTTGTCAGCGTCAGCCCAATGGACAGAACAAATTGGAGATTAGGTGTAAGAAAATCTAGCTGCCTGCTGTCAACCCCAGTGACTGGTACTCCTGCAGCAGATGACAATAAATTCAAGATAACGAAATTTAAGATAAGAAAGGCAATGAAAACGTGTTTTGTGTACACCTTATATGCACAGGAACTTCATGATTATTAACCATATACAATAATTTCTTGTGTTTGCATTTTTACACCGCAGCAACAATTTTTCAATGCCTGGCAAATCATAGATTGAGGAAAATCCCATTACGTAACTGCTCATAGGGGCTGGCCAACACAGTGGTAGATCAAAGAACCAGTTAGATACAATATGGTAACATCTTGTGGCTGATATTTGGTTGGCCAAAGACAGAGGACAAGGTAGTAAGATTACTCTTGTTTCCGTTGTAATGTTACCCGGGATACTACCTCTCATGCAATTGCAAATCTATCACTATTGTCTAATTGTTTTACACCCATGCATAGAGGGGCTAGGTGATTTCAAGCTCAGTACTGTAACCTCTAGGACACGGAGGCTCTATTAGATAATATGGTACTCTATCATGTGTTTTATTTTAACCATTTGAATGCTGGGTAATTTTCTGAAAATAGATTTTAGTGTCGTCTGCTTTCCAAAACGTTTAATATATCTGCCTAATTTTGATAAGGAAGAGTCTCCAACATGTTAGATCACAGGCCAGCCGCCAATTAACATGGCGGCTGGCCTTGATCTAACCTGTTTGCATGAGCATGAAGTCTGTTCCAGCACTACAAGGGTTGAATGCATGGAAAAGTGAGTTTTTAATAGGTATGTGTGCATGGTACAATCCTCAATGTGCAAATTGCTTAAACCATCCTTTTTGACCCAAACCCATCAGAAACTAAATGTATGTGCTAATGTTTGTTATCACAAATGTTTCATATTTAGTTTCATGATTAACCCATTTACTTATGTGAGAATAATCATGAGAAATGTGGCAATACTATTATTTTGGGTTTAAAGCATTGTCAACAGCCATAAAAGATATATCTTGGGGTTTGCCAGAACAAGGATAAGGCTCTGAAATGACTCGCAAAAGACACCCATAAAACCAGTAGCATAGATTGGGATCAAACTTGGGACCCCATGAATCAAGTCAACTACCTTTTCCACTGGGGCACACGGGATTAAGTGATTAAAAGAAAACCACTTGTAAATTTCTTGTTATACCATTCACAGCAGACAACTTTATTATGGTTCTTGGGTTTTCGCTTCAGATTTAGTTGAAAGTAGCCTCAAGTTATCCTGGGGTCAGTGCCATGTAATATAATAGGACTGACCAAAGGATAACTATAGACCCAAATGGTTGAAAGCAGAATGACACATTGAATACATTTTCATTCGTTTTGATGCACCGGATGAGAAAAATCTCTAGAAACAAAGTAACAAAAGTAAATAATGCTAATAAAGACCAATATCTAGCTTTATCAAGCTGCTTATTATAAAAACTTCATAAGTAATATAAAATAAATAATTGCTGCCTGCTTTTATTTACAATTAGGACCAGACATATGTTGTCTGCTTTTGCTTATAATTGTGACAATACAAATGATACCTGTTATTGCTTACAATTGTGACCAGCCACTTCATGCCTGCTTTTGCTTACAATTGTGACCAGCCACTTCATGCCTGCTTTTGCTTACAATTATGACCAGCCACTTCGTGCCTGCCTTTGCTTACAATTGTGACCAGCCACTCCATGCCTGCTTTTGCTTACAATTGTGACCAGCCACTTCCTGCCTGCTTTTGCTTACAATTGTGACCAGCCACTTCATGCCTGCTTTTGCTTACAATTGTGACCAGCCACTTTGTGCCTGCTTTTGCTTATAATTGTGACCAGCCACTTCATGCCTGCTTTTGCTTACAATTGTGACCAGCCAATTCGTGCCTGCTTTTGCTTACAATTGTGACCAGCCACTTCGTGCCTGCTTTTGCTTACAATTGTGACCAGCCACTTCATGCCTGCTTTTGCTTACAATTGTGACCAGTCACTTCATGCCTGCTTTTGCTTACAATTGTGACCAGCCACTTCATGCCTGCTTTTGCTTACAACTGTGACCAGGCAAGTGATACCTGCTTTTGCTTACTCTTGTGGCCAGCCACTTCATACCTCCTTTTGCTTACAATTGTGACCAGCCACTTCATGCCTGCTTTTGCTTACAACTGTGACCAGGTTAGTGATACCTGCTTTTGCTTACTATTGTGACCAGCTACTTCATGCTTGCTTTTGATTACAACTGTGACCAGGCAAGTGATACCTGCTTTTGCTTATTATTGTGATCAGCCACTTGGTGCCTACAATTGTGATCAGCCACTTGGTGCCTACTTTTGCTTACAATTGTGGCCAGCCAAGTGCAGTCTGCTTTTGCTTACAACTGTAACAGGACAAGTACGGCCTGCTTTTGCTTACACTTGTGACCAAGCAATTGTTGCCTGCTTTTGCTTACTATTGTGACCAGGCAAAAGTCCCATATCTGTGCAAAGGTAAGATTTTATATGACCTTTCCCCAAGTTCTCGTGGTCACAAGGACCTTGAAGTTACTGGTTTTACAGGCAAAACAGGTGGTCAAGGACCTAAGGACTTGAATGAATATCTGACCTTGAAGTGCAGGTTAAAGGGTATCCTATTGGGTCATGACATATCCTCATATCTCTATCAGCTTATCAATTAGGCCATATTTGTACAGGTATGGACTTGAACCTTTCCACAATACATACACCTTTAACCCATAACCAAATGCCAAATTTTTGACTGTCCCAAATTGAGTAACAATCTTCTGATAGCCCAGAAAACATGTGGGAAAAGGAGAAATTGTTTGTTAAAAGCAATTTCTCCTTTTCCTACAATGTTTTCCAGAGTCGTCTGCAACAAACTGGTCAAATGTCGTTATTGTTTGGTAATGGGTTAATGTAGTGCGGAGGAACAGAAGTCTGCCGGACTGGGGACATTTTGCGCATTTTTTCTATCATGGGCATAGTCAGAGTGATTAGTCGATGTTGTAAGAAGTTGATTGAAAACCAATGTAAAATGAATGAATTAGATTAAATTAAAAGTTTTATTATAGCTTGAGAAGTGAAAACAAATCACTTTTTGTCATTAAATCCAAGACAATCTAAAGAAGCCAGTTCTGAAACATTGTGATCAAAAGAGAATTTGCTCATGGTGAGCAAATTCTCTTTAGGTCACAAAATGATGTCAATAATCAATCATGCAAGCTTCTTGTGTGCGGTTTGTTTTGTTATTTTGATAAAAAGGTCAAATAACTCACTTACAAGAAAAGAGTTTATCTGACGAGGCCCTTTTCATCTGAGCTAATCCATAAACCTTTTACCAAACTTCAAATTTTCGACTGTTTCAAATAAAAAAAAAAGTTTGCAGACTACAATTCAAAATGTGATGAAATTGGAAAATGATCTTCTGATAAACATTGTTGGAAAAGGAAAAATTGCTCGTCACGAGCAATTTCTCCTTTTCACACAATGTTTTCCAAAGTAATCTGCAACAAAGTGGTCGAATGTTGTTATTGTTTGGGAAAGGGTTAACCGATAAAGAATTGTGTCCCCAAGTCTGTAGTTATCGATACACCCATTGTTGCTCATAGACTCACATTAACGCACCTGCAGCAATAAAAATTGATCTTTTCCCAACAATTGAAATTAGTGTCAGTGCATCAACTTAACCCTAAGAATGCATGGTAATTTTCTAAAAATAAATTTGTGTGTCGTCAATCTGCTTTCCAAAACTTAAAATATCTGGTTAATTTTGATGAGGAAAGATACTCTGAGCAGCAAACAGGTTAGATCACATGTCAGCCGTCAATTTACTTGGCGGCTGGCCCAGATCTTACCATTTTGCATAACTATTTAGCCTGTTCCAGCACTATAAGGTTTTAAAGCAACAGGGTAGGGTCATGAACATTTTTCCATTTTGAAACATTAGTTTCCACACAAAATCACAAATGTAGTAATTATCATTAGCAACTGGTTCAATACAAAAAAGTCACAAATATTAGGAGGAATTGGATCAAATAGAAGCCAAGTAAAAATAATTAAGTGGAACTCATTTAACAGTCTTTTATTGAGAAAGTCAATGGAGCAATCCTTCATCGATGATAATAATTTGCTTTGGTTAAAGAATTAATTAAAATGTAAATCATGAAGGTATATATCATTTCAAAGGCATTCACCAACCCAGTTTTTAAATTTACCGAATGAATATCAATGAATTCTATCTTTAAAACCATAGTAATTACTTCCCCTTAATTACCAATTGTTGCATTGAAATTAAAATAACATGATGAAAGGTGGCAAATACAAATTTCCATCAATACGAAATTCTTATGATATAGAACTTGATTTTATACCAGCATTTTTTGCTTTCTTTGTTATACTGACTTTTCTCCATTAAGACTGGGATACCATAAATGTTTCTTGTCTTAACCCATTACCAAACAATAATGACATTTGAACAGTTTGTTAAAGACAACTCTGGAAAACATTGAAGAACATGGAGAAATTGCTCTTAACAAGCAATTTTTCCTTTTCCCACAATGTTTTCAGCCCTATCAGAAGATTATATTTCAATTTCATCACATTTTGATATGTCGTCTGTAAACTCTTTCGATTTGGGACAGTCGAAAATATGGCGTTTGGTAAAGGGTTAAGTCATTCTCTTCAGAGTTCAGTGAACATCTGAAAAGGGTCATTTCATTATATATCAGTATGTAAAACCAGAAGTGTAAAGTTTCACGGATTTGCATAACAAAGTAGATGGATTTCATATACATATCCGCTTTTCTTTCTAAACTCTTCAACAAATATCCATGAAAATTAACCCTCTGCCTCGTATGACATTTTATATCATAGGAAAAGTTGATAGTGCTCATTGATGGTTCCATGCAAGACCATAGCAACTCCTTCACTTTTGTCTTACATTGAACCCTAAACATGTAAATGAACTTTTCTCATAGAGGCTTGAACAATAGTTGTCCTTGTAAACATAAATATATATTAAGAGGAAATGAGTACCCCAGAAAAGCTTTAACTTAGACAAAAATGGAACATGAGTTCTACCTGTGAAATATTAGTGTGCCCCCCTTATACACATATTGCTTCTTTGCTTACATACTTGTAACATAAGTATCATTCTTAATATACAGTCAAACTTGTGTTCAGAGGCCAGCCTGTGGGACAGAGTAAATTGGCTGTTTAAGACAGGTTGGTTGCTTAATACTAATTGATTTACACTATACATCTAACAAAGGGACTTTTTGTAGTGGCTGTTTAAGGCAGGTTGGTTGCTTAAAAGGGTGGCTGCTTAACACAAGTAAGACTGTATATTATATGAGGCCATTATTACATAGCCGGAACTATATGGACTGCTCAGATTTTGATGTATCTCATTGTTTGTTCAAGATAAAGGAACTTCAAAATAAATTGCTCAGTGCATATCTCTCTATCACATGACTCTGTTCAATTTCAAAATACACCGCCTATACACATCGATCTATTGTTTAGTGTACTACTATCCCAAGTCCGTCAAGTTAGAGATTTTTGTATTGCACTTGTCATTCAAAACGTGGTCAAACATTTGCCTCAGGTACAGTTTAATCTTTCCCCATTTAGACATAATCTCTTCAGGACAGAGAAAAGTTTGACCCGCTAATTTCACTGACCCAGCTACGGGACATGGGTACTCTTTTTTGACCCTTCTACTCCCCTTAGTACGTTTAACTCAAAGTTGTATTAACCCATTACCAAACAATAACGACATTTGACCAGTTTGTTGCAGACGACTCCGGAAAACATTGTATGAAAAGGAGAAATTCCTTGTGACAAGCAATTTTTCCTTTTCCCACAATGTTTTCTGCCCTATCAGCAGATTATTTTCAAATGTTATCACATTTTGACATGTTGTCTGCAAACTCTGTCAATTTTGGAAAATTTGGTGTTTGGTAAAGGGTTAACCCTTATAGTGCTGGAACCGAATTCATGCTTATGCGGACAGGTTGGATCCAGACCAGCCGGCAAGTAAAACCTCACCTGTTTGCTACTCTGAGTATCTTCCCGCATCAAAGATAAGTAGATATTTAAGGCTTTGGAAAGCAGAAGACGCAAAAATATATTTTCAAGAAAATTACCCAGCATTCTAAGGGTTTACAATCCTGCTTGAAGGTGGTTTGAGAAACAATTGCTACAAAAGTAAAAATTGCTTGTTAATACAGGCAATTTTTTCTTGTCCCAATGCTTTGTCCTGAAATTAACCAATTTAAACTGCTCCATTTTTACAATAATCGTCTCTTTTCTTGTTCAATTTAAATGTGTTCTGCCAGTCGCATGATCGCAATGGGTATTAGGTAAAGGGCTATGAATCAACTCGTTTCTTTCTTTTTTTTTTTTATGGGTTTTACAACACTAACATTATTTCAGTTATGTAGCGATGCCCGACTCTTAATGATGGAGGAAGATGCCATTCTCAACTACCCATAGGGGCTGGTCAAGGCGGGTAGAACCATCGGCATTCCGTAAGTCAGTCGGGAGACTGCCTCTCATGAAAATCCATATCCCTCTCAGGATTTGAACCCACGCGGAGAGGGGCCATGTGATTTCAAGTTCTATACTCTAACCACTAGGCCACGGAGGCCCCTCAACTCGTTTCTGGCCAAGTTGAGTTAAGATAACGAGTTGAGTTAAGATAACGTTCAGCCCTACACAATTAGAATTGTTTAACTTCATGGGAATGTTCGACTTTAACTTCTCCCTTAAAACATGAAATTGCTTTATATCTACAGTGTGAAAACTTAAAAAGAATTTATCACAAAAAGAATTATCCAACAACATTTTCAAATCATCTGAAGTTTTATCTGTTAGCAGAAGGCAATTTAAATTGCAATCAAAATCAGGAAATCTTTCTCTAGTAAGATCGAATTTATCCGTGAAAGGGAATATCTTGTTAACCCTTTCTCAAACAGTAAGGACATTTGACGACTTTGTTGCAGATGACTTTAGAAAACATTGTGGGAAAAGTAGAAATTGTTCATAACGAGTAATTTTTCCTTTTCTCACAAGGTTTTCTGCTCTTTCTGAAGGTCATTGTTCAATTTCATCACATTTTAAAATGTCGTCTGAAAACTCTTTCAATTTGGGATAGTCGAAAATGTGTTGTTTGAGAAAGGGTTAATACAATCATGCAGAGAGCAATTTTTATTGTAACTAAATTGAGAAAACTTTTCTCTAGTATGATAGAAATTATCCATGAATGGGGCGATTTTGCAAAAACAATCATTAATCCATTTACTTTTGTTTAAGATTATTCACTTTATTTTGATTCTGAAATGAGTTCTTACAACTTCAAATATATCACTATTGATTCTGCTCAGTGAACACATCACCAATATTCACACCAAATGTTGATTAATAAAAGATTCGAAACATGGTCCAAGCTGTTCAATTCGATCAAACTTACAACCCTTGCAACTAAAAGCCGCACTCTACCCAATACTTCAAGTATTGGAAAACATAGAGATATAAGAATTTCAGCAATGTCAAAAGTATTCAATTCATTATCATCTATCACTATGTAAATAGCATGTAGTATTTTACTGGCCGTTTGTCATTTAACACAGTTTCTGGCAAAATATTTACTCATTCAAAATAGAATAAAACAGCCCATTTACCAAACCACAAATTTTCAACTGTCCCAAATTGAAACAATTTGCAGAAAACATTTCAAAACATGATTCAATTGAAAAGTAATCTTCTGATAGGGCAGAAAACATGGTGGGAAAAGCAGAATTTGCTAGCTATGTTTTCTATCCTATCAGAGGATTATTTTCAAATTTCGACACCTTTTGAAATGTCCTCTGCAAACTCTTTCAATTTGGGAAAGTCGAAAATGTGGCGTTTGGTAAAAGGTTAAGTAGCCATTTATAAATGTTTCATAACTTCATTAAATGGGTAGAAATGTTCGTACAAGAACAACCCTCTTTTTTGTACTTTCTACCATACCAAAGATGATCCTTCCATGCCTTATTGATTTCAATTGTGACCCACAACATCATCAAATAGCAATAAAAACATTGATGCATGATACTAAATAAAAACCTTTAAAAGAGCTTTAACAAAAATAAATCAATGAAACAAACAATGAAATTACTTTTTACCAGCAATTCTTTTTTTGGTTCAATGACTTAAACTGAATTTGAAAATGATAATTGCATTTCTTTTGTAAGATTTTGAATTTCTGCCTTGGAATGCTTTCAACTGAGCTATAGATTATACATGCATTGCTTAATGGGATTAATGAAACAGCAGACTAAGTCTTTGTGAAATTATGGCATTAGATGATCTTCATCATTTATTTTCGAAGTCTTCTTAACCCTTTCCCAAACAACAAATTTTCGACTGTCCCAAATTGAAAGAGTTTGCAGACGGCATTTCAAAATGTGATGAAATTGAACAATGTTCTTAAGAAAGAGCAGAAAACCTTGTTGGAAAAGGAGAAATTGCTCGTTATGAGCAATTTCTCCTTTTCCCACAATGTTTTCTATGTTTTCTAAAGTCGTCTGCAACAAAGTTGTCAAATGTCGTTATTGTTTGGGAAAGGGTTAATCATATGCAATTCTGCAGGCAACAAACAGTAAAATGAGTTAAAATAAAATAAATAAATAAAATTAATATTCTGTTTTAATATGTATACACATGAATAAATATATTTTTATTTAAATGTTTTCTTAACAGATTTTGTAATAGCATCACTAACAACATTTTCTAACACATCAAAGATTTTTTGTAATTCCATTCCCTCTCATTGAACATTCTTGAAAGGTCAAAATAAAAAAGCAAGTGCTTGACATTAATGAACATATAAATATCTTCCAAATGTAATAACTACTGCGATTAAAGAAGAAATTGCTCACTGTGAGCAATTTCTCCTATTAACACAGTGCTTTAAGAATCTGTAGTTGATTACAGGATATGTAAGAGAAAGGGATAAAAACGACCATATATCATGTGTACAATTAAAATGAAGAAATTAATAAATTGAAACGAAATTGCGTGTGGCAAACATAGTACCCTTCACTAGAGGAAATATGACTTATTATTTCAAGATGGCACTGAGTTGTTTGAACATTCTTGCACTTGTTGGTCAATATGTTAAAAATAGCATTAAATTGTAACGCAAAAACATACACTGCAAACAGAACAGCATATCAACAAAGTGTCATTCACAAATTTGTATTAACATCATTTTAACCCTTTACTAAACGCCAAACTTGCCACTATCCCAAATTGAAAGAGTTTGCAGACGACATTTCAAAACGTGATGAAATTGGCAAGTAATCTTCTGATAGGACAGAAAACATTGTTTATTTGAGCAAATTCTCCTTTTCCCACAATGTTTTCCAGAGTCGTCTGCAATAAACTGGTCAAATGTCGTTATTGTTTGGTAATGGACTAAATAAGCGACATGAAAAGTGCATACATGTTATGATGTATGTAATGGAATAATTTTTTATTTGTTTAATACAGAAATCATTAAAAGATGACTTTGTTCATCAAGAGTTAATTCTACTAGTGTTGCAATGTTTTTAAAGGTTTTCTTTTTAGAAGTGATTGATATTGCATGTTTGGTTTCAAGTATAAGTTAAAATGCTTGAAAAACAGGACACATCTAAAAAAAAAAGTCACTTAAAAAAAACCTGCCCATTTTGCCTTGTCTAAATACAGATCTAAAATTTAATTCATAATGCCATGAAAGATTGATAAAATTGCAGCCAAAGTTGGCAGAGCTGGAAATCATTGAACAATTCCTTATTCCACCACACAGGGGTTGTGGAATCTGATTTTGATTTACTTGTCTGTGAATGCCAATTCATGTTTTGCACTTGTCAGTATAATGCTTTTATAGTAAATGAACAAGCTCGGCAATACAGACAATTGATTTTGCCAGTCCTGTGGCAATAATAGTGAACTCCATATGATGCATTCTTTTCCAATATTGTCTACTTGAGAAGGGTTTTAACTGCATTCCCTCTATTGACTTGTACATTGATAAGTTGATAAAACTGTATCACATTTTCGTCAAAACCTGATCTTTGAGAGGACACACTAAGGTTAAATTGATATTCTTAACCAAAGGCAATAGTAACTAGTGACTTCAAAGTACCCATTCAACCCTTTATCCAAAAAAAGCTCTGACATGTGCATTTGGAGCAGACAAAGCAAATTTATTAACAAAGTTTTTTCTGTATTTACAAAAGTATTTAAACTGTTTTGAAAACAGGAAAACTCTCAGGAGTAATTTTCTTCCTTCCAAACTATAGTTCTTTTCCTACCACATAAAGCAATTGTCTTATCTTTTCAAAATTCTGCAAGATTCACATATTTCCATACCTTTTTAATTCAGGTAGTTAACAGCACTTGTTAAGCATGAATAATAATTTCTATAAGTTTGTTGGAAGAAACCAGAGACAAAATGAGATATTCCTTGATTCGTATCACAAGGAGTTTTTTTTTCTGTCACAATTGTTTCCTTGCTCATCCTGCAATTGCTTCTTTTCAGCAAATATCTTTAACAATTAGGGTTAACCCTTTCCCAAACACCAAATTTTCGACTGTCCCAAGTTGAAAGAGTTTGCAGTCGACATTTCAAAATGTGATGAAATTAGAAAACAATCTTCTGATAGGGCAAAAAACATTGTGGGAAAAGGAAAAACTGCTGGTCATGAGCAATTTCTCCTTTTCCCACAATGTTTTCTAAAGTCTTCTGCAACAAACTGGTCAAATGATGTTATGGTTTTGGTAATGGGTAAAACAAATTGCTTTAATAGACATCTAGATGCAGACAGCCCAGCGTTCTCAATATGAATTGGTTGAACAGGCCAAAACAAAATATGAACAAGCCACATAGAGGGGGGAAGGTTCCATAACATCCCTGTGCATTTGAACCGACCAAAACATAATTTGAAGCGGTCATTTTAACCTGCTGCCTGTTCTTATTGAGAAAACTGACAGCCTATCACTCTTGACAATTCTTCAAAGGAGTAAAGGATTCTACAGTTCTATCAAGTTGATTTAAAAGTCATATTAAAAAATTTGATGCAAGCATCTACTTTAAATGATTTTCCATCAAAAATTTACAAGACTAAGACGAAGCGTTTAGAAATAGCTAAAAACTTGACAAATTAAACAATTTACATACTCCCTGTCTGAAAAATTGACCTAGTAACTCTACTTGCCTATTGCAACAAAACATTCACACTCTTAACACTAAACATTTTTTTATACATATCGATGTACAGTATACATGATGTAAATGTCTTATATTACTAATCCTTTACACCTTTAGTTCTTGAACCAATTCCATGCTTATGCAAACAGGTTAGATCCAGGCTAGCTGCCAAGTAAATTGGCAGCTGGCCTGTGATCACCCCCTTTTGCTACTATGCATATCTTTTATCATAAAAACTAAGCAGATATTAAAGATTCTGGAAAGCAGACTACACACAAATGTTTTTTTTTAGAAAATTACCCAGCATTTAAAAATTTTGATGTTTGATGTTCCTGTCCTGGTTACAACTAAATTTCTTTCAAGTTGAAAACTGTTTAACAAATGAGGAAAATAACTGGCAATTGTTTATTCTGTAACATGATGTGTCAAAAGCTCATGCAGAAATGGTGTTTCCATGAGAAAGATGAAGAAAAGTATTTACTGCAATAAAATGGATTTACATTGCGAAGTTTTTCAAGGGTTCATTGCAGGACTTATAATGACATACATTCTAGTTAGACCTTTCAATTACCAGTAACAAAATAATCTTGCAGTGAACCCTTAAAGAATGAGTTAACAACACAAACTTTCATTCATTTTTCAGACTCGGTCAAAAACAACATGTAAGTTCTCATTCAACCTGTTTGTGCACAATGTTTTAGTTAAGTGACAGCAATAGGTAACCTGGATGAAATAAAGTTGAATAAAATAATTGTTAAAGAAAGTTTTGGTTTATCTTTCTTTAACGTGTTACATTATATTTTCATTATTATATATTTGTCTTACACCATATTGGGGTCTGTGTGAAAGCATGTCGTGACTTCATATAAATAAAGTGCAATATTGGTAATAATATGGTAGGCGCACAGCCACAGGAATATATTGATCACCATGATATAATGGAACTTCTGTTGAAGACAACATTTAATTCCAATCTAATCAAAGTACTCTATTCTCACCTGAGACTTACTATTCTCATTTATCAATCTAGCAGCCTTAGATTACACATTGACAAAGAAAAGCACTCCTGTCAATGATTTCTCCTTTTGCAACAATACTTCTTAACGTATATCTGAAATAAGTACCAATGAACTTCTACCAACACAAAATTCATAGTAGTTAATGATTTCCATTACATTGATAATTATAAAGTACTCAGTCTTATGTTTTATTCTCTTCCTTATAGACCTAGAAATGTTATTTGTTTCAGATATGTTATGAAAAGAGGAAGAATTCTTTTGAATCAATCTAACCCATTAATCAAAGTCATTAATAACTAATTGAGGGTTCAATGCAAGACTATAGTAAGTGCTTCATGTTTGTGAAGCACTTACTATAGTCTTGCATTGAACCCTCGCAATACCCTATTGCTTTTAATGCATTTTCTCACATGCATATATTGATTAAGAGCAAGAAGGGACTAGCTGGTTGACAAAATTTCCATTAATGATCTTACTCTGAATTGTCAAAATGTCCTAAGGTATCAAAGAAATAATCATCATCTATGATCAAAGACCAAAAATATTACCTCAAACTTTCCTCACAAGTTTAAGAATGGTAGATACTTTGGTGTGAATTCATCAGAAAATCATTGGATGTAAGCAATTAACTGGTCAAAGCAAGCAATTGTTATTCCTTGGATATAAATGATTATTGACCATGTCTGTTCTTATGCTAACTTATATCTAATTATTTTCTATCTCAAAAAGATATGCTCTTTCAGTCTTATAAAGTCAATACAACATCCTGGAGTCTGCATTGGTCCAATAGTGTGATTGTTTGTCCATCTATTTGACTTGAATAAGTTCTTTATATGTAAACCGTGTTTGTAAAAGTGAAAGCTGTCTGTCTTCTTTGTGTCTTGAAGTTCTAACGGCACTTTTTAACGCAAGTTCAATTATGTGAAAGCCATGATTAAACTAAGTTTTGTTCCTAAAGCTTGATTTCTATCATTGTTTCTTTTCATGAACTGGCTTCTTTGCTATGTATGAATTGTAGAAAAAGTGAGCAAACAGGATAAGGTAACTCATGTACATGAGCAAACTGTAGCGTATATTTTCCCTCGTTATGACGCACTCACGACCTGCTTCAAGAGTCAAGTACGCAGTAACATTCACTATGACTCCAGCAACCATTTGAACAAGTTGAAGTGAAGTAATAAACATGTTGACCCATTTTGGAAATCGGTATTTCATTGCGCGTAGTGCATAGTATGAATACATGAAGGAATGAACACTGTAGTTCATCACCATAAACCAACGCCCTGACCCTATATGCAATGGGTAGCTTACCCACACATAGCATAGCACAGTGACATGGTGGTACCAGTGTAAAAAGATTAATGGTTGTTTTCTCAACACTATGAACACAGTATCCCCGAGTTCAAATACCTTCGATACCACAAACAATGCAGTCCAAAAGCTGGTAACTTGGCCACTTTCAACATAGGAGGGGATGCAGCATGAATACTCAAATCCGTGTGACAACGCCAATACCATCTCAGGTATGGTCCTAAAGGCTCCGATGATGCTGAATATAGCCAGAAGTCCGCTCCATGTTGCCAGGAAAGGTCTCAGGTCGAACCGGTCTCGGTTCTTCATGTAGTATTTACCCCCGAAGATGAAAACCAAGTAGACCACCGAGTAGACGAAGCAATCGGACCGATGGTCCTGGATGTATTTCCGAAACAGTTTCTCGTCGTATGTCTTTTCCATTTGAAAAAGGTACGTTTGGTTGCTTTTATCCACAACATCGTTGGTCATCTGGTCATCGGAGAAGAACATCTTGAAGATCTTCCGTGTTTTACCAAGATTTGAGATGAGGTCTCACCCGATAGGGTTCTGTCGAACATGTGCCGGTTGTCATAACCGTGTGAACAAAACGACGCCATCTATTGGTCGCCGAAATGAACTGATCAGAAACAACCAATGAAAATGTTTGTAAGGGATATACGATAGGGAATTCCAAGATGGCGTTGATCGTTTCGATTTATCTGAGAAATCTTGGTAAGTCAATTGTTTTCATATTGCTTGTGCGAGTTGCGTGGCCCTGAGATTACTTTTCTTCAATTTTATTCTAAAATGCGTGTCTTACTGTGTTTTAACCAAGGAAATTATGAAAGAGACTCGTCTACGTTATCGAAAAGATGCAAAGTACAAGGATGGAAGAGTTGCCTCCCCTATTTTTATCCGGATAAATTAAAGGATCAAGAGCTATTTGCTAATGGAAGGTAATCTTCAATGCTGCCATTAATGCATGTACGATTTTAAAAGGAATTCATTTTACAGTTTTAACACTCGTTTTATTTGATTTTCATAATTGAATGTGAAAAAATAACAGTCTTTCATTTCGTACCCAATTACCTTCGCCACTTTTAGACATCCAACGTATGTTGAACGTTCATTGAAATCAGAAAGGCATGTGTGCCTTGTAGAGGATGGGTTTGTTAAGTCAAACAAATTTGATGCAAAGCAGCAATAGGGATATATTGTGGAATATTTTGCATCATGAAATATCTCCTGTCTTGTCCATCTGTCAAACAATTCATAAAATGGTTGGATGCGATGAGGATTTTAATAATTGCAATGTTTGAACACTGATATTTCCAGTATTTTACATTAAAATATCAAATGATCATTATTCAAAGTTGTAAATAAATCCTTTTTTTTTATCAATCCATACATGTCTGTATACATAGTAAATCCTATTTTACATAATTATTTACTAAAATGTATGAAGGTTTCTGTGATAATTTTACCTCTGCGTCCCACGTCATATAGATCTACACATAAAAGTTGCTAGGGACACACCATTTCAAAAGATATGCCTCCAGCCGGAACCATTCTCATCAGCACAAGTAATATTTACAATGTAGTAAACATCATAAAGCATGCTGTATCATGCTTTCTTTCTATTAAATCTGTATTGTTTTGAGTCATTTAAGCTAAGATTATCATTAATTAATAACAAGTGTTATACTAATTGACATGATCTTATACTTTTATAGCTTGGATCATTGGTACTCGGGCGTATAGTTTTGCCCTTGGACACATAGTTGCAAAAGATGTGTGTCCAAAAGGACACGATAACTTTCATTTCTAGAATTAACACTGAGGTTTAAGTAACACTTGGTGACCATTTTCTGATTGCCCTGCTACGAGACAATTCTTTAAATAGAAACGGTGCTTGGTTCATTGACAATAACACTGTCCTGAACTATATACTATGTAAATAAGGCGACTGGAGTGTGATGTTTATTACTAAATTGTCAATGCATTTACCAACTTCAAGTTGTCTTGTCACGCTAATACAAGATTCCATTTATATCAAATTTACCAAGCAGTTCAAAGAAATGATTTAAACAGCTATACAGTTTCTTTGGTGGAACAGAACATAAGTTAACCCCTTACTCCACAATGACATGTGTACATCTAGCAATCACAGTGTGAACAAAGAGTGCCTACACTGATTGACATGCGAAAACTATTCGTTTGGAAAATTACTAAAAACTCATAAACCATTTTGTTTGCATTTATTTTACCAGAAAGATATGATTCTGCTCATAAGATGTCAGTTGTGTGGTAAAAGATGAAATGGTGGTGACAACATGATTATGAACTTTTATTAATAGAACTTTTCATAAACATGCTAGTCTAAGAGTACTTTCATGGTGATGACTTTTTTGCCAACCATGTCGAAAAGTATTATACGTGATATATTAATATAAGGTTTAAGTGTTTTTACAAACTATCAAGATCATTGTAAATGATTTTTTATTTATTCATATTTTAGGTCTGTTTGTACTGCTATTTTCTGTTTTGCTGTCACATCATGGTTCATCAGGCAACAAAGATATTACAGAAAACCAAGTTCAACCAGACTCAAAGGAACCTGATAAAGAAACGGACATAGAGGTTTGTCATGAGGACAAAAGCTGCATTTTTCAACAAGATTCAATTTCTTCAAAAGAAAGTATAGCTGATAATATTTTAAATGTTGAAACTACTTTGACGGACAATGTTGACACTCAAGTAATTGATGATGATCAGGAACAGACTGATTCAAACAACCTTAATGAAGTTGTTAAAGATGTTAATAGTAATAACAACCCTGAAGTATTTGAGAACATAGAGACAGTTGCTGTCGGAGCAATACACAAAACAGATTCAGAAGATGGTCTTTTAGAAAAAGAATCACTAATTGATAAAGATGAAGACCTGACTCCAAATACTGATGCACATTTTGAGCAAATGGATGGTGATGACTTAAAAAAAAACGATGAAGCATCTAACAGCACTGTTTTTTATGACTGGTTTAAATATTTCATGGATTCATTTTTAGAGGAGTTTAAGGAAGGAGTGATAATCAAGCAACCAGAAGTAGAAAATAAAACAAATACCACTTATGCAAATTTAACCAGAGAATTATTAAACGAAACTTTGGACTTAAATGTTAGCATAATAAGTCCACCCAAACCAGTAGACCTGTCAAATGACACACAGACACAGGCTGTATTAAACACCACAGAAGTAGGGAAGAAGTTAAAATTTGAGTGTGTAGGAAGAAATATGACAGACAGCAATAATCTGAACTCAACTGTGAAAATCATCACTAGTGCAAAGCTCCTACAGCTGCTGAGTTTTGATAAGAATGAGACAGATAATATAACAGACTGTATTGTGGTGATGTTTTACGCTCCTTGGTGCAAGTTTTGTGCGAAGACGGCCCCACATTTTAATGCGCTAGCCAGGGCTTTCCCACAGTTAGACTTTCTGGCGGTTGACACAGCCCAGTTCAGCAAGTGAGTACAACACATCTTCCCAGAATGATGTTTTTGTTTTTTGTGTCTTGCCTAAAATAAGAGCAACAGTTAGCAGATTACAATTATGAAGCATAGACTGATGAAAGCTTTTGTATTTCCTGTACATGTATTACATTTGTTTGAATTCAACTGTGGCATAAGTAGAAGTCGCTGTATATAAACAGAAAATTCTCCTTTAATGGCTTATTTAGTCTTCTACTGCATGTGCATCAAAGTGTAATGATATCAAGTAAAGGCATTGACAGGTCACTAACAGGTAGCAGTAGATTTTGGAAAGTTATGGCCAAACTAGGAAAGAGTGGGCTTATTTATTCTTTACTGAGTACTTCTTTCCCATCATAACAAGTGATAAAGAATTGTGACAAAGGGAAATTTTTCTTTTTTGAGCAAATTCTTCTTTTGTCTCTGTGGTTCTGAAACAATAAGCATGTATTCTGTTTAAAAAGGGTAAATGTTTGTTTCTCAGATGTATTTAATTCAATTAACATTTGAAAAGTACTTTAAAGTTGTCTCATTCTATACATTAAGGTTTCTCTAGACTAAAAGACAAGATCATTTGTTTTTCATAACCCTCATTAAATATTTAACTTCAGTAAAAAACCCTGAAAAGTTTCTGAGCACAATATTTCATAAAAGTGGCCATATATATTTACATGTCTGGATCAAAAAGTTAAAAAAAAATAATGGCATTTTCGTCTGTTTTAAACTTGTCTTTCTTTATCACTTTTCAGTATATTAGCTCGGTTTGGAACGGTGTCTGTACCAAATGTGTTGGTGTTTCATCAGTCAAGGTCAACAGTCAAGTTCAATCAGACAGAGAGGGTGTTTGATAACTTTGTTTCCTTTCTTAAAAATACAACAGGTATGTGCATCATTTTTTGTTTGAACGATTCAAGTTTAATGCTGATTTTCTATTGCTTAATTTGAAATAATGAAATAAGGATTGGTATCATTAGGAGGTATTCTTCTCTGATGCAAATACTTTAACCCTTTCTCAAAAACCAAATTTTTGACTGTCCAAAATTGAAAGAGTTTGCAGACGACATTTCAAAATGTGATGAAATTGGAAAATAATCTTCTGATACGGTAGAAAACCTTGTGGGAACAGGAAAAATTGCTCATAATTGCTCTTCACAAGCAATTTCTCCTTTTCCCACAATGTTTTCCAGAGTCGTCTGCAACAAAGTGGTTGAATGTCGTAATTGTTGGTAATGGGTTAAAGCATTGCAGTGAATGCCATGGACTTTGGTTTTAGCATGTTTATTAAAAAGTATATTATTGTTGTAATTATCTTTTTCTGGGGGTTACTGTATGACATGTATCTTGTTTGAAACTGCTACCTTTTATCTACATTACGAGGGTTCAATGCGAGACTATAGTAAGTGCTTCATAAACATGAAGCACTTACTATAGTATTACATTGAACCCTTAATTACCCTTAGTCAATATTTAGGGTGTCAAACTGATTTAGGTTTATCTGTATAAGGTGTAGATAACATTTGTTCTCAATATAAACCAGATATTTATCAGTTATATCTAATTTACAGAGATCTTGTATATAAAAATTGTTGTTTAATATCTTATGTTTTATTGAGTTAAAGTCACATAGGCGCAGTATTTTAGTTGAAAAGCAATGTCTGGCACATAAACCATGGAAGAAGACCCTTACCATCACTACCTTTAAGAGCTTGTAAAGCTTAAAAAAAACAGTTGCTGTTTCCAAGTCAGCTTGGTGACTTATTCCCCATAGAAAATTGATGTTTCCTTAGTTTGAAGCCACAAAGAACAAATGCTGTTTATGATAAACTATTTTAAAACATACATGTATGTAATTATGTAATTTCTAACAATATGCGAATTTATATCAATTGTTATCCCTTTAGACCCTTCGTCATTTGTGTTCTTTTAAGTTACATGTACTTGAAGAATAGCAATCACTTACTAAAGGAAAATTACTCATAGCAAGCAAATTTACATTTTGTCTAGAAAGTCCCTAATCAGCATCTAAATGAAAATGTATACACTTTTATTATTATGCTGTCTGGCATTTCCTTTTATTTGAATGAACCACAATATCCCATTTTAAGGGTCTGGCAGCTAATGAACATGGAGGTTAAGGAGATACCTGTTAAGTTTTATTGGAAGTTAATTAAGAATTAAATCCTGATCAATAAAAATTGTCAAAGTTGTTTCAGCACTAATAAGACCACATTTCAATGTGTTACATTAATTTTAATTGTCGAGATGATATTAAAATTTCATGGAATGAACAAAACATAGGATGATAAACACCAGATTCCTGTGGTACAGTGTATTTGTCTTTTATCTCTGATCTATGCTCATGTGGGGAAATCAAACCCTGGAGACAGTTTGAGACTCTCATGAGAGGTAGTTAAGTAGTTGACCAAATGACCAATGATTCTACCCAGCTTAACTAGCCTATATTGGTTTTTCCTCCCAGTGATGAGCCAGACACTGCAACATAACTGAAATACTGTTGACACAATGTAAAACCGATATTAATGAATGATAATAACATGTTGGGAAAGCAGTCTGAAGCTGGAAGAAAATATTGTGCAATACTGGTGCTGAAATACCAGGAACAGGAATAAGTGCGCCTGAAAGCTGATAAATGATTGAAAACCTGTTGAAATAGCACACAACTCATATCCAACTATTTTATCTCACATTTCCAGGCTTAGAGCCAAACACCAGCGTTATAGTATCTGACGAGGACTACACTGGGCCGGTACCCAGTATTCCAACCGACGACCCCGACTACCTGTTACTGGTGTCCTGGATATTCGTGATATTCTGCAGCACCTGCATGTTCATCAAGTCCACCAAAGGTCAACAGTGGATCACTCGCGTCCGCGTCCTCTGGCAGGAGCATCAGCACATAGACTGATCTGGGGGATGGACTGGCATTGTACAGGACTTCAATACAATCATGTGTTGTTACTCGTTAGGATATTCTCTTTTAGATGATTCTAATGAGTGTTAAGGAAACAGGGAAACCCAAGATGAAGGTTCACTTATAACCCAGGCAAGAACAGTTCAGCATATTGATTAGAGGTCTAGACAGTTGCAGGGACTTGTGCTTAGTGGTTTGAGTACAGAAATTGAAATCGCATGGATCCTCTATATGTGGGTTCAAATCCCGGTGACAGCATTTGGATTTTCATGAAAGGTAGTCGCCCCGACTGATCGAGAGAATGCTGATGCTTTTACCTTGCTTGGCCAGCCCTTATGGGTTGTTGAGTATGGGATCTTACTCTTTCATCAAGAGTTGGGTATCGTCACATAACCTAAATGATGTTGATGCAACATAACCTAAATGATGTTGACGCAATGTAAAACCCATATGAATAAATACATATAGATGAATAATTTGAAGCAGACAGCTTTTTAAAATATTGTTAAAGGAGAAAACGTTTGTATGACCATTTTCTGCTTCAACAATGGCTTCAAATGATACTGTAACTGAAAGGAAAAACTACTTTTATCAGGCATTTCTTTTCCCAAAAGTAAGAAAAAGGCTACGCACAGTTCCAATCCACTGTATAACTTTTACTGAACTCTAATAGTACATGTATAAGCGTATATGGTTCTTCAGTAAAGAAATGGACACAAACCATTCATGGTATGTTATATTTCATTCAGGGTTATCAATATTGGTTGCATTTTATATTTTACTCAAGAGTTATCAATGATAGTTATCATGTGAAACTATACTAAACTTTAAGGCCATATCCCTTAATGACAAAGTTAGCAGGAAAGTTTGACGACTCATAAAATTGAGACATCTTTCCTGGTACGAGTTAGATTTTTGTTAGGCCATAGAAAACTTTGCTCTGAAAAATGACTCCTCTTTCGACCACAATAAACTCAGAAATCGTCTTCAGCATATACATAGAATTGCAGTTTCTTTTGGGGAAGTGGAGATCCATCATTATTTAGACATGTCATAAAAGAAATTAATATTTGTTATCAACTGATTAAAATGTTCCTTGTTATTAATTTAAATTATTAAATGTCACATTTGTAAGATTTTTTGTTAAAAAGTTGTTTTCCTTTTTTTTTTATATAGTTTTCACACTGTACATGTCCAAAGGGGTCTATGTGTGACCAAGTGGTTAAGGTGTTGAGTGTGTAATGGCGGTACCTGGGTTCAAGCCCCAACAGGACAGCTGGATTAGTGGGAGTGTCCCTTGGCAAGGCACTTCAGAGTGATAGCCTAGTACTGGTGAATTAGAGGCAAGGCACTTCAGAGCGATAGCCTAGTACTGGTGAATTAGAGGCAAGGCACTTCAGAGTGATATCCTAGTACTGGTGAATTAGAGGCAAGGTACTTCAGAGCGATAGCCTAGTACTGGTGAATTAGAGGCAAGACACTTCAGAGCGATAGCCTAGTACTGGTGAATTAGAGACAAGGCACTTCAGAGCGATAGCCTAGTACTGGTGAATTAGAGGCAAGGCACTTCAGAGCGATAGCCTAGTACTGGTGAATTAGAGGAAAGGCACTTCAGAGCGATAGCCTAGTACTGGTGAATTAGAGGCAAGACACTTCAGAGCGATAGCCTAGTACTGGTGAATTAGAGGCAAGACACTTCAGAGCGATAGCCTAGTACTGGTGAATTAGAGGCAAGGCACTTCAGAGCGATAGCCTAGTACTGGTGAATTAGAGGCAAGGCACTTCAGAGCGATAGCCTAGTACTGGTGAATTAGAGGAAAGGCACTTCAGAGCGATAGCCTAGTACTGGTGAATTAGAGGCAAGACACTTCAGAGCGATAGCCTAGTACTGGTGAATTAGAGGCAAGGCACTTCAGAGCGATAGCCTAGTACTGGTGAATTAGAGGCAAGGCACTTCAGAGCGATAGCCTAGTACTGGTGAATTAGAGGCAAGACACTTCAGAGCGATAGCCTAGTACTGGTGAATTAGAGGCAAGGCACTTCAGAGCGATAGCCTAGTACTGGTGAATTAGAGGCAAGGCACTTCAGAGTGATAGCCTAGTACTGGTGAATTAGAGGCAAGGCATTTCAGAGTGATAGCCTAGTACTGGTGAATTAGAGGCAAGGCACTTCAGAACGATAGCCTAGTACTGGTGAATTAGAGGCAAGGCACTTCAGAGCGATAGCCTAGTACTGGTGAATTAGAGGCAAGGCACTTTAGTGTGATAGCCTAGTACTGGTGAATTAGAGGCAATGCACTTCAGAGCGATAGCCTAGTACTGGTGAATTAGAGGAAAGCTGTAGTATAAATTAATTGAACATTGTTTACACAGTGAAAAAACACTTTACAAAAAGATATTCTTATTCTATATGTACTACTATTTAGTTTCTGTTTGGATAATCATGAGAAACAGCTTCTCTGCTGGAACGTTGAAAACTTTATCCAGCTTGACTTAATCATGTAGGTAGTTCCGATCTGAAGTCTTCATCAATGGATAAGGAGTTTGATGATGGGATTAACATGCGCCAACAGTATAATACAATGCCTGACTCATAATGATGGAAGACCCCGCCCCCGTTCCCCACTGTTCAAGGGTTAATCAAGCTTAGAAGCACTACCATCGGTAATATGATTTATGTTCCTGTGAGAAAGTAGTCCGTTGCCTGGAAGGAATATTGCGAATACTTGACTTTGAATACTAGGAGCATGGATAAGTGAATTAACTAATGCAACATTATTGAAATACTGATGAAATCGACGTAAAAAATGGAAATTCATAAGAAAGATCTCTTTAAAAATAAAGAGGTTTTGGATATTCTTTGTTTCATTAACATTTCCAACCTGTCGTTAGTTCAGTTTATTAATCGCCCTTCCCTTCTTGACATATGCATTATAATAAAAGTTTGAGAACATCAAAGTCATCATTATAGTGTAGAATATCCCATATACACAGTAACCGTGGTACAGATAGCCAATCGTAGCATGAACACCATCAATTAGAAACTGTAAGATCTGGAACTGCGTCAGCATCTCCTTCCACTCCGGCGGCTGACCCAATGCCGATAATCCGTAGTACAGATACAACCAGACATGAACGAAGGAGTTGAGACTAAGGTAGGATACAATGGCGATGTAAGGATAGTGGTTGTAGCCTATGTCACCGAGGAGTAGCATGCTACTGTGGTGGAATACGTGTAGGAACGAGATCTGGCGTTGTTTGTGACGTACTATCATAAACACCGTGTCCAGTAGCTCGAATATCTTGGCGAACCAGTAAACCTTGTAGACGAAGTTCAGCCCTTGGAATGGTTGTACGAGAAAAGAGGACTCGGCTTGGATGAACACCCTGGCGAAGCCGTATGTCGTGTAAAGATTGAGAACGCAGGCTGTGAAGTTGTAGACTACCAGGACCTGGTGATAGAAAGAAGATTATTTATAGTAGTGTAAAAAATCAAACGAAGAGAACTCTAAAAGCTGAAGTCGCTTTCAGTCGGTGAAAAACGATATCGTTTACTGATCGATTGCAACGTGCATAAGTAAAACCTTTACGATTCAAATGAGTTCATGCACTGAGTTTTACGACAGTTTCTGAAGTACTAATTACTGTATGCAATGCAAAATACTTCAGAACACACCAACGCTGGACATTTGAAATTGTTCAAGCACAGAGCAATCAACATATATTCTAGATGAATACATTGGAGCTGTTTGTGAATGGCAATTACATTTATGAAATAGATTAGGGCGAAATGCATATCGATGAACAAGAACGATGTAAATAATCTTCCACAGACTTTAATCATCTATAACAGGCAAATCAAGGGTTCAGCGCAATACTATAGTAGGTGCTTCACGTTTGTGAAGCACTTGCTAAAGTTTTGCGTTGAACCCTCGATATGCTGGAGGGATTGATGGGCGTCACAGTGACAATAACAAGTGCGAGTCTGCCGTAGATTACATGCATAGATACCAAAGTTCGAACCTGGCTTTGGCATCATACTTCCGACATCTTATTTAGCCAAATTAACACTATGTACAAACAGCTGAGCGTCTGACCTTTAGTAAAGATACCAAAGTTCGAACCTGGCTTTGGACAATAATTCCAACATTTTATATAGTAAATTCAGCATTACGTATCGGTCCATTGTCACGATATAACTGGCACATTGTTTGAAAGCAGTGTTAAAACCCATACATAAATGTCCCTGAACACCTGGGATCATGTGGGATAATTAGTCAATTGTTATGATGAAAGTATACATTAACTTACATTTCGCAGATCTAGAGGGGTTGACATCTTCCTCCACTGTTTAGATAGGAGCACCAACAGAATATAAGCACAGAATATCGGGAACGAGTCGAGTCGTGTTAGAAACCTAGCGGTCACAACCAACTGGTCCAGTGAAGTAGCAGCCATGACTGTCTTTCTGTCTGTAACATATATAAATGTATTGATGTATCGAGAGAAACTGGTTAACCCCTATAGTGCTGGAACCGACTCCATGCTTCTGCAAACAAGTTAGATCACAAGCCAGCTTGTGATCTAACCAGTTTGCTTCTCTGATTATCTTTCCTCATCGAAATTAAGCAGATATTTAAGGTTTTCGAAAGCAGGCGACAAAAAATTATATGTTAAGAAAATTACCCAGCAATAAGGGTTAAACCCGAAATAGAATTCAGTCCTGTTCTGTTCATTTTTACATAAGGATGTGTTTATAGGGTAATTTATGTCTTTCGCTGAAATACAATAGGGGGTGTTGTTTGTTTTAAGTAGATTAAAGAACAAGAATCTGTCCGCAGATATAGACCATTTTCGATTATAAATGCTTCTTATATGACTAACAGCTGCTTACGCCGAAAATGGACGAAGTCGCAAGCGAACTCTGCTGCTCACGGGATTTGAACCAACAACACTCTAGTCCTGCAGAAGGACGACTGGCTTGTCATGGGGCATTCTTTCAGTATGTGGTTCAAACACGTATCACCTTAGATTCCTTAAAGGTGGTTGTTCGTTTAGCTAATTATGTACAGTTTATATGCGGCAAATCTCAAAAGCGATATCAATCTTTTGAAACAAAATTGACTTTTCTTCAGTGCGTATTATATAACAGTACAGCTGTTGTACAGTTCTAAAGAAATTACTTTCTAACTTCCAATTGTCCTTACATCTGTGAATAAGGACCTTTAATTTGGACTCCCGAATGTTCTCTCTTAACTAAATAAACACTTCATCAACGGTGAGAAACATTCAAAGAAAGGCAACTCTTGTAGTATCATTTATCATCCAATCGAGAGAGTATTTCC
>OX401406.1:16996142-17126142 GCA_947846245.1 Cerastoderma edule
AGAAATCTGGACTACTGTTTGTTTGTTTTTCCATTAATTAATGTACAGGACTCAGTCTAGCTTGAGTGCTTTAGTACATGATCCCTGGATAACCTACCAGTACTAGGCTAGGAAATGTGTCTTGCGCAATGACACTCCTCGTTGAAATTGAATGCCGCATTCGGGGATCGAACCCGGTTGGAGCGTCACTAGTCCCCGCCGCTAACCACTACCCCAACGCTGGAGGAAATACCGATTATTGGTCGAAAGGTGTCGATACATCAGACAAAGTGAGAAATCCGCTTCAAATAACGAGTAAAATATTCATATTATAGGCCGATAGTCAGCGCCTGACTGAACACTACACTGTACACAATCAATTCAGTGAAGCGCGCCGCTGTTTCAACATGGATACATGTACACATGCGGATCGCGATTATATCTAATACAATTTACACAACACGATGGTGTAAGGGTGAAGTGGAAAGATCGCATACTTGATTGACTATGTGAAATTCGTTGACTATGTGAAATTCGTTAGAAGCTGTGTTATTCAGTTGTATAGGTGGACTGTTAGTATGAGGTAAACGGAGGAAAAGTGGGAAATATTGGGTTTTAAGGAATACATCCCGATTAAGGAGACATAACAAGTTCGATTAAGTTGTAGCCTTAGAACAGGTGAGTTTTTCTTGATTCAGTTAACTAATTATTGTTTGTTGAAGCATGTGTACTGATTTTTAGCAGACGCCACATTTAGTCTATTTAAAAACTTATCGTGTATGAACCAATATAGTGCTGGAACCGATTTCGTGCTTATGTAAACAGTTAATATCCAGGCCAGCCTCAACGTAAATTGGAGGCTAGCCTGCGATCTAAGATGTTTGCTCCTCTGAGTATCTTTCCTCATCTAAGATAAGTAAACAATTCAGGTTTTGGAAAGCAGACGACCCATAAATCTATAAATAACCCAAAATCTTAAGGGTAAATAGTAAACATTATTACAGGTAAGAGTGGGCGGGACAGAATTAGGGAGTTTGCAGAAAAGACAAAACTTGGATAGTTTGTGAGGTTACTGGTAGAATAGGAGACTGGGGTGTCTGTTTGGATTGTTCTACTGGGTGGGGGACTGGGGTGTCTGTTTGTATTGTACAAATGGGTTGGAGACTGGGGTGTCTGGTTGGATTGTTCTACTGGGTGGAAGACTGGGGTGTCTGTTTGGATTGTACTACTGGGTAGGGGACTGGGTGTCTGGTCGGATTGTACTACTGGTTGGGAGACTAGGGTGTTTGGTTGGATTGTACTACTGGGTGGGAGACTGGGGTGTCTGTTTGGATTGTTCTACTGGGTGGAAGACTGGGGTGTCTGTTTGGATTGTACTACTGGGTAGGGGACTGGGTGTCTGGTCGGATTGTACTACTGGTTGGGAGACTAGGGTGTTTGGTTGGATTGTACTACTGGGTGGGAGACTGGGGTGTCTGGTTGGATTGTTCTACTGGGTGGAAGACTGGGGTGTCTGTTTGGATTGTACTACTGGGTAGGGGACTGGGTGTCTGGTCGGATTGTACTACTGGTTGGGAGACTAGGGTGTTTGGTTGGATTGTACTACTGGGTGGGAGACTGGGGTGTCTGTTTGGATTGTTCTACTGGGTGTGGGGTGTCTGTTTGGATTGTACTACTGGGTAGGGGACTGGGTGTCTGGTCGGATTGTACTACTGGTTGGGAGACTAGGGTGTTTGGTTGGATTGTACTACTGGGTGGGAGACTGGGGTGTCTGTTTGGATTGTTCTACTGGGTGGAAGACTGGGGTGTCTGTTTGGATTGTACTACTGGGTAGGGGACTGGGTGTCTGTTTCGGATTGTACTACTGGTTGGGAGACTGGGTGTCTGGTTGGATTGTACTACTGGGTGGGAGACTGGGGTGTCTGTTTGGATTGTACTACTGGGTGGGAGACTGGGGTGTCTGGTTGGATTGTACTACTGGGTGGGAGACTGGGGTGTCTGGTCGGATTGTACTACTGGGTGGGGGACTAGGGCGTTGGATGGATTGTACTACTGGTTGGGAGACTGGGGTGTATGGTTGGATTGTACTACTGGGTGGGGGACTAGGGCGTTGGATGGATTGTACTACTGGGTGGGGGACTAGGGCGTTGGATGGATTGTTCTACTTGGTGGGAGACTGGGGTGTTTGGTTGGATTGTACTACTGGGTGGGGGACTAGGCTGTATGGTTGGATTGTACTACTGGGTGGGGGACTAGGGCGTTGGATGGATTGTTCTACTTGGTGGGAGACTGGGGTGTCTGGTTGGATTGTTGTACTATTGGGTGGGATACTGGGGTGTCTTGTTGGATTGTACTACTGGGTGGGAGACTATGGTGTATGGTTGGATTGTACTACTGGGTGGGAGACTGGGGTGTCTGGATGGATTGTACTACTGGGTGGAAGACTGGGATGTCTGTTTGGATTGTACTACTGGGTGGGAGACTGGGGTGTCTGGTTGGATTGTACAACTGGGTGGGATACTGGGGTGTCTGGTTGGATCGTACTATGTGGTGGGAGACTGGGGTATCTGGATGGATTGTACTACTGGTTGGGAGACTAGGGTGTATGGTTTGATTGTACTACTGGGTGGGAGACTGGGGTGTTTGGTTGGATTGTACTATTGGGTTGGAGACTTGGGTGTCTGGTTGGATTGTACTACTGGGTGAGAGACTTGGGTGTCTGGTTGAATTGTTCCATTGGTTGGGAGATTGGGGTGTCTGTTTGGATTGTACTTTGGGGTGGAAGACTGGGGTGTCTGGTTGGATTGTACTTCTGGGTTAGGGATAAGGATTGCCTGGATGGATTGTTCTACTGGTTGGGAGACTAGGGTGTCTGAATTGATTATGCTGGGTTGGAGACTGGGGATGTCTGGTTGGATTGCACTATTGGGTGGGAGACTAGGGTGTCTGAATGAATTGTACTACTTGGTGGGAGACTGGGATGTCAGGTTGAATTTTACTATCGGATGGGAGACTTGGGTGTCTGAATGGATTGTACTACTGGGTTGGAGACTGGGGTGTCTGGTTGGATTGTAATATTGGGTGGGAGACTGGGGTGTCTGGTTGGATTATACTATTTGGTGGGAGACTGGGGTGTCTGGTTGGATTGTACTGTTCGGTGGGGACACTTGGTGCCTTGTTGGATTGTACTATGGGGTGGGGACACTTGGTGTCTGGTTGGATTGTACTACTTGGTTGGGGACTAGGCGTGTCTGCTTGAACTCTGCCTCTAGATTTTCTGGTTAGATTGTACTTGTACTTGAGTTGGAATTGGGGTTTGGTTGGATTGTTTAACTCGGTGGATGACAGGGGATCTTTTCTTTTTACTGGAATACTGTTGTACCACCAATTCCTTTAGTTGTAACACGTTTGGTAAGATCCCATATACTCTTATTTTCCTGGGTCATCCTAGGCCTAGATGTGACAGTTCATGGCTCGAACTCAAATGGCCCCTCTCCATGTGGCTTTAAATACCATGTCGCTTTAAATACCATGTCGCTCAGTTCAAAGCTACACCCTTTTCACCTCATGAACTCCTTCTCTCACCACTTATAACACACCCCATTTTAGCCTCCCGGATATGATAATCTCGTTTAGTCAATATGGTAGTCTTCCTATGTGTTCGGAGTTTTAGCAATTCCTTTATACTGGAGCCAGTCTAGTTGAGATAATTAACAGTATCGTTTTACCAATATGATGCGACATGTTGTTGTGGAACACAACTCTGAGAGGAGTATTCTTTTTATGTACAAGCCATGCCGTGAAGGTTGGTCAATACATTTAATCGATGATGAACTTTTAACCCTGGCTGGGTAATTTTCTAAAAAACAGATTTTTGTGCCGTCTGCTTTTCAAAACCTAAAATATCTGCTTGATTTTGTTGAGGAAAGATAATCAGAATAGCAAACAGGTTAGATCAAAGGCTAGCCGCTAATTTACTTGGTGGCTTGCCTAGATCCAAGCTGTTTGCATAAGCATGAAGTCGGTTCCAGCACAAGAAGGGTTAACATTATCAGTATTCTGCTCCCCGCCAATGTCAATAAGGTGGGCGTGGAATCATATTACAAACAGGCATTAAAGTAAAAACGTTACACTGTTAATTTCTGTATAACGAATGTTTGAAAAAACAATAATCTGGAAAATAAGGGTACTCTTTGCTGTGTTATTTTTTCCTTAAGTTTATTCGAACACTTTCATGATTGCTGCTTTGACACAGATGCAGAACACATGCCCGAAAGATATACGTGAGGCAAGGTCTTTCATCGTTCGTTACAATGATGCCTTTTAGAATTGACAAGGAAAGAAGTCTGAACGTACTATAATACGGTCTTCTTGTATTGCTTGAAGAGTTTGGAAGAGCTGTTTGACATTGTAAGGCGGTTTGGCATTATAAGGCGGTTTAGCAGTATAAGGCGGTTTGGCATTATAAGGCGGTTTGGCATTATAAGGCGGTTTGGCATAATAAGGCGGTTGCTGATTTAAATCATCGGATGAAATCATTAGAACATCGGTTGCTTTCATGAGTCATGTAACTGCCATGTACCAAAGCGGTCGCTTGAACCACACCTGGTTGGATAGGAATAAATTCCTTGAAAATACGTTGATTATGTACAACCATTCGAAAATGACAACCATGGCTTTGTATTTAGATCAATGGCTATTTTGCATTTGGTATTGAATAAACACGCCATTGTCAGAATCGGAAATTCACCAACAAAACATATCGCATATCTATTGATAATTAGAGTATTATATACCAAACAGTCTCTAGGTTCTTACGTTTTTTTCTGAATACCAACTGTGAAATCGTTGAGGGAAAATGTGAAATGGGAAATCGTTTTCTGTGTTAGGTGTTGGGTTTTCGACGTCAATTATTAGCGATGAACATATATGAACGAAGCATATAATTCGTCGATTGATTTAACTTTGACCAATCAGTCATCAGAATTCACTTATCTGTAGCAGACCCATTATGGAATTAGCTTTGGAAATAGGAAATGGTTTTTCCCCATGTAATCCCTCATTTACGACATTAAGTCCATATCCTACCAGGTGAACGCTTCCCAATTGCTCCCCTTCTTTCAAATCTCATCTGTATAGCTCTATTAACTTTTAAAGAAAAAAAATCGCCAATGTTTTCTCAGAGTCGCCTGCAACATACTCGTTTACTGTAATTATTGTTTGGTAATGTGTTAATCAAAAGACTTTGGCCGTCAACCATATGAACTGGGCTGGGCAACGGACTATTTTCCCGTTATAGGGTAGGGAATATTAATGCTAAAAATGCGATAACAAGTTCACCTGCCTGAACAACAATATTTACAAATGCTGCTTGGATCAATCCACACACAGAACCATTTATTGGTGGTATCGTTACATCTTGCAATAGCGATCATCGGGGTCTGTAGTTATCCTGGGGTCAGTACTATGTATGTTGACCAACTCATTCGCCGTCTGTTGCCCTCTATGCATGCATAATTATTACGCGGTATATCCAATACTCGACAGTCTTCCGAACACAGTCGATAACCAATGATACAACAGGCAAGCTTAGTAGCATTAATTAGATAATACACACGGACGAACCACATGGTCGAACATTACGGACGGCTCCGAGGATATTTCTAGATACTCAGCATATAATGTAATTAATGCTAATCAGGCAGGTCAACAGACGGGGAATGTTGGTCAATTGTAATATAGTAGTGTATTATATTACATAGAACTGACTCAATACAAATATGACTATAGACCCCTGTGATAACGAAACTCTTATAGTAACCTCTTACCAATCCTTGTTGGTACCCATTAGAATCTTCCCAGCTAGACGTTTCTGTTGAGTCCCAGCAGCCACGTATATAGGTCCTGCGTGGTTCAGTGGTTAAGGTGGTGGACCCAAGACTCGGGGGTCCCGAGGTCCCGGGTTCGAGCTTGTTTCGTGGGAGTGGCCTTTGTCGAGTTACTTCAGAGCACTAGCCTAGGCCTGGTGCATCCAGGAAAGACGCTACAGAACTGAAAAATGTTGGTACGGCACTGACGAAGAGGGCCCATATGGGACTCGTGTCAGTATATAACTCTCGTTCTAACTCTATAGAAGAGATCAATAAGTCAGCAAGGAAGGACTTTCATTATCTCGACCATTCTGAAAGGAATAAACTTGGTTAGATTGTAAATTTTAGTTTATGACCAAATGGCAGGTCTCCCCTTCGAATGTTTACTCGCGCTTGTTGAACTCTAATAAATTCTTATCGAAAGAGGAGCGTTTCGTGTAGAAATTTCCTGGTTGCGTTGTCATGTGTAAAAGAGATCGGGTGGAAAATACGAATTAACTTTTTAGTCCAAATCCTAACATTGAATTTTGAGGGCAACCAACATTAGAACCATTGGTAAACATTTTTTCTATATTAGAAATTCTAATGTGGGAATAATTGAAGCTTTCCATCGAAAAATAAAACGATTTGAAAAAAAGAAGTAATTACTCATGCCGAGCAGTTCCTTCTCTCTTCGTCGACAATATATGTACTTTAAGTGTACTATACTAGTAGTAAACGAGATAAAGGCCCGTATATAGACATTTTAGAAGTCATTCTTATGTAAGAAAGAACGAAACGCGATCACAAAATCAAATTACAACCCTCATGTAATCGATATTCGTTAGAAATGTCTATACGAAACGGTTATGTTGAATAATTAATTCTGTTACAGGCAATCTTGTTTCAAGCGACCACTCTTAGACATTAAGTAAAAATTGTTTAGTCCGAGGCTATCTCAACACATGACTCAAGGCATTCAGAAAGCTCAATTTCAGGATGGATTTCGCCCGTATTAACCTGTTAGCTATCTTACACTACGAACCCGTCTTTAATTACTATGACCGCTTAAAACAAGATTGACTGTATAGGATAAGGACGCGATATAAAGAAGTTAGCACGCTTCCGTCTTCTATCAACCCATTACCAAACGCCAAATTTTCGACTGTCTCAAATTGAAAAATAGTCGTCTGTTAGGACAGAAAACATTCGCTCGTTAAGAGCAATTTCTCCTTTTCCCACGATGTTTTCCAGAGTCGTCTGCAACACACTGGTTAAATGTCGTCATTGTTTGGTAATGGGTTAAAACAAGATTGACTTAATAGTATTAGGAGGAGGTATAAAGTGGTTAGCACATGAAAGACGGTTCTTAATGAGACCCTGTTCTATAGAAGGAAGCTTTTTTCTATTCTATATACTTTAACTTACACAAAGAAACGGATCACTTGCATGATTGCATTTATGGATTACTTCCGCATTCTTTTAAAAGAACGTTTCGTCTTTTTATGTGGATAGTCTGTTGACTGGATCTCCCAACAGACGAATTTAAACATTTCAAACCGTATGGGGCTTATTCAACTCATATCTTTTTCATGGCGGTCTAAAAACTCGCGGGTCTCGGGTTCGAGCCCCACCGGTACCTCTGGTTGCGTGGGAGTGGCCTTTGGCAAGACACTTAGCCTTTTACCAGTGAACCAAGGAAAGCGATAAATAACATAACTGAATGAATGTTGACCCACTATAAGCGGAAAAAACAAGGGAGTTAGGATTGAAAATTCACATTATTTTGTTGTTGGTACAAGTTAGCACATTAATTAGGTCTTTTAACCCATTACCAAACAATAACGACATTTGACCAGTTTGTTGCAGACGACTCTGGAAAACATCGTGGGAAAAGGAGAAATTGCTCTGAACGAGCAATTTCTCATTTTCCCACAATGTTTTCTGCCCTATCAGAAGATTATTTTTCAGTTTCATCACATTTTGAAATGTCGTCTGCAAACTCTTTCAATTTGGCGTTTGGTAAAGGGTTAACATGTAAGGAGACGAACCATCAAACATATACTTCAATGACAGTGTCGACTACATCCTACTGAGTAAAGCGTCTTTGTAACATATCATGTGCAAAATATGCATGATTTATGTTTGATCTGAATGTGATATCGAACAGAAAATACATTTCATTTTAAGGTTACATCTGCAAGAAAACTGACTTCTGTGACGGCTTTAAGTACCTTTGTCCTAGGTAGGAATTGATAAAAGATATAGTCAAATTAAATAGGTAGTTCTTAGTCTTTTTGAGTCTTTGTCACATAACATTATGTTGCCCACACTGTTGCCCACACACCCCCTTTCGCTGTATAGAACCGGAAGATTACCCGGATATTCGTATATAAGGTAGTCACGTTTTTTCTTTTAAGCTTAAAAAACACCCACACAATCTAATCTTCTCTACCCGGAAGTCATGAAAGGTTAACAAACTTAATTTACTGCACAAACTGTTTATACATGTGGTTACATGTACGTTATACCTTTGGGTACGTGTACATGTATTTTCTCTGTTTGGCCTTCACTTATAGGTTTTGAGAAGTCTTTCGGACAAAGGTTTAGGGAGAAAATGTGAAAAAGTACGAGTAAGGTCTACATTTCTTACTACAATCGGGACTCTTCGGCAAATCCCGGCCCACCATCATCACCGAGAGATGCCGATTGTTCGTACAATAAGATTTGTTTATCAACCCTTTACCAAACAATAACAACATTTGACCACGTTGTTGCAGACGACTTTGTGAGACACTGTGGGAAAAGGAGAAATTGCTCATGATGAGCAATTTCTTCTTTTTCCACAATGTTTTCTACTCTATTAGAAGATCACTTTCAAATTTCATCACATTTTGAAATGTCCACCGCAAACTCTTTTAATTTTGGACAGTCTAAAATTTGGTGTTTGGGAAAGTGTTAAGGAAAAGAAAAAGAGAACTTTTTGTTTAAAAGAAAGTTCGGTGATATCTGAATTATGATCGGCTTAATGCGAATAGTTCCGACCTTGATCGGTGTATACCGAGAACGACCGAAGTATTCCGACAAAAGAATAAATTTCAAAATAGCAGATTATGGGTATTCTACCTAAAAGTACCAGTTGAAAAGCAAAACCGGATGCAAAACATTTCGCGACATGGAATCAATATCGCATTAACGTTTTGTATTCGTATTGATATATACATTATAAATGTGGTGATATTTGAAAGGCACCGGGTAAACTGGCAGATATTTGAGTAGTGTAAAACGAAACCTGTAAATCATTCGGAACTTAAAAATTAGGAAAAACAAGTGAGAATTCTTCATAACTCTTTTCCAGCCCTGAATCGTGTTACCTTATAAAGCAGACAATACAAAGCTAGTTGCGGTATGGAATTTTATGTATTGTTTAAAAAGAATTAATTGCTCGTGTGGTTTTAGCGTTCTTTTTAATACTATTCTATGTGTTCGGTGTTAAACTTGAATAATTGTCATATCAAAGTTTGTCTTCATTTATCCGCGTTTTTAATTTGGTTGGATAACGAAACTAGACATAGGATCGTGACTGACTTGTGTGCTAACATGAATATCGTGAGAGTGTTTATTATCGATGCATGTAAGATGTTAATAAAAAGGCAAATGATCAAGATTTTTCACTATAAGGTCTCTCACTAGTGTAGAGGAATAAAAGAAACCTGAGATTAGAATAGTTTGATTGGTTAAAAGGCATGCTTTTTCTGTGATCAGACAATGTTAACTTTATTTACAAGTGGGTAAGTGGTTTCGTTGATGTTTCAATGATTACAGTAGTGCAGATCTTACGATATTGTTATATTTAACGAACGACGCGTTTTACCTTCCAAATTTGAAAGCGTTTAATATAGACATCATAAAACGAAATAAAGATATAAAGATCTCCATCTAATAATATATGAATTGAATATGTTAAAGACAAAGATTCTCAATGCCTTAAACACAATTCAAAGACATTCTTTTATTCGATGGTTTAGTTAAAAGGTAAACATAAAATAATTCCAGTAAATCAACAGAAAGAATGACACCGCCATTATATTAAGAAATAAATAATAATAAAAAAAATAATAATGATATCTCCAAACAAACCGTAAATCAATAGAAAGAATAACCACAAACTCTGTTGACCAACGTACAAAGCAAATATATATATACAAAATGAAAATTAAATTACATACAACTCGAAAATACAGTTTTCTTTTGTAATTAAAATAGAAAATATAGACAAAATAAGGATAGCCACGACCTCAATCCACCAATGTATATAGCAAATAGACATACAAAAAGAGAATGAAACTCGATTTCTCTTTTAAGATTAAAACCCTATATATTGATCAATAGGAGAAAATGAAATAACATAAAACTCGGAAATAAACTTGTTTTTAATTAAAACCGAAAGCAGTTCAATAAAATGGACGACCACGACCTCTATTTACCAATGTATGTGGCAGATAGACATACAAAACGAAAATGAATGACATAAAACTCGGAAATACACAGAAACATTTCAGATCATGCTTTGATAAGTGGATACGTAGGTGAGAGAAGTGTGTATCATGTAAAGAAGAATATTTTGAAAAGATGAGACATTTTACTGTTTCAGACAGATTTTGCGGATGCTATATTCATTATTTGTAGGTTGTCCCGCTCAAAGTCCCCCGACGTTGCCACAGTGACTATGGATTGCGCATCAGAGAAATTTGTATCTTATTTTTCTTTATGATTATGTGCATAGCACACCAAAGTATCCCTTTCGAAAAATTTTATTCGAATACTCGCATCAATAGAAGTTATGAGCGTTTTCCGGATACTTTTCGAACACCCCTCGTATGCTTTTTTTTTATATAAAAACCGAGCATGAAGATCAATAGATCCGTCTCTAGCCCGGAACACGTGTTTATGTATTTCAGGGGGTAACTGTCAACAATGACGCTGACCGTAGAGAAAGTGGTGTCGGGTGCGAGTCTGGTCGTGCAGCTGCAGTCCTTCCCGCTGTTCTGCGCCTACCTGGTCATGGTATTCTTGGCGAGGTTCTGGAAAAAAGTGGCACCGCCATTGGACCTCAGACCCGTGAGTCTTTTAAACTATTTCTTGGTATTTCCTTCTATTATACGGTCGAATTGAGAGGAACAACTGACGGAAATTATAAAAAAATATTTGAGATAGATACTTAATTATGTCAAGAAGGTGGTATTGCTCTAGATTAATATTTTCTTCTCTTAAGGAACCGTTTTGATTTGTAATGAAGATGGTGAATATGTATGGAAAATACAACAAGAAACTAACATAGTTGACTTTAAAAGCATGATAAATTAAAATCCTTTAAACCCTTAAATATCTGCTTAATTTTACGAGGAAAGATACTCAGGGTAGCAAACAGGTTGGATCACAGGCCAGACGCCAAGTAAATTGGCGACTGGCCTGGGTCTAACCTCTTTGCATAAGCATGAAGTCGGTCCCGGCAATACAAGTGTAATGGCATATGTTATTTAACATATTCCCTACGAGTATTCCCAGACATGGTTAACACGTAATTTAATACCCGTCATAAACGACATAACACAACGCAGTGTGTGGATTTGAATAATATTACCTCCTTTATTGGATACGCCACCTTTGAACTTAAAGAAATGAAACACGAAAATGCAAATGAAACACTTTCTTTTTTTTATCGGCTGTATGAACAGTATTGGATTCTAGACCAATATTAAGCAATATATCGACAGTTTACGGGTATATTGCCAACCATGAATTTATTGTGGGAAAAAGAAATCTAGAAATTGAGTAGGTTCCCTTTTCATGATTTGAATTGTCTAATCATACCAGAGAAATAGATATCATCGGGTACTTTTTCAGATTTTATTGTCGTCTGCAACCATTTCTTTTTTATAGGGACCAACTCCAAAGTCGGTTGGTTCAGGGTTAATAACTTTCAAGACACTTGCAGAAGAATATTGAAAAAGCAATCAAAAATACACTGGAACACTATGATAAAAAGAGATAATAATAAAAGAAATAGTCTGGAATTGTCTTGGTTTCTTTCCAAACGATCTAACAATAAGTCATTTTTCAAATTTTACAATTATCGTCTGCTCTTGCTTTCAATTTGTACCAGTCTCACACGTTTGAGCGGGAAAAGAGATATAGACTTGCTAACAGAAGGGTTATCGACTCCACCGACAGAGTTTTTGCCTCGCACCTAAGGTGACATAATGTGAGAAGGCTAGATTTCTTTCTTGAAACTATAACGAGTATGAAGATTTGTAGAATAATCTAATCACGCAAAAATAGAAAAAAAAGATACACACAAGAGAAATGTTAGGAATAGTATTGTGATTCGAAAATTAATTAATATCATCTTTTACGACATTTATTTTGCAAAGATTCCTACTGTTAAGGGTCTTAATTCAGCTTAATAGTGGGAAGTGGGTAACATAATAATATTGGCCTAGCTGTGTCCCGAACTCAGGTCCTTTCTACTGCGAGTCGGACATGCTACCGAATGAGCGTATCTAGACTTAGGAGATGTTATAATCATGAGGTCAATGATTCGTTCGTCGTTTAACCCATTACCAAACAATAACGACATTTGACCAGTTTGTTGCAGACAAATCTTGAAAACATCGTGGGAAAAGTAGAAATTACTCTTTACGAGCAATTTCCCATTTTCCCACAACGTTTTCCGCCCTATCAGAACAGTGTTTTTCAATTGCATTACATTTTGAAATGTTGTCTGCAAACTCTTTCAATATGGGACTGTCGAAAATTTGGCGTTTGGTAAAGGGTTAACAGTTCCAATAAACTGATCAGTTGTATTCATGTCGGAAAGTGCGTTGGAAAGAAAATGTAGAAATGAAGATTCAAAAATCTGAAGAATGCATATGAAATACTGTTGAAAACAGCGGTAAACCCCAAATGACACGAACTATTGTATTAACAATGTTATATTGAATTCTATTGTTCTAAGAGTCGTCTTTGTGTTAAGCCACGTTTATCAAATGACAATCAAAATTTACAGTTCCTTATAACCCTGGCCTGAACAATACTCTAGTTTATTATCGTTTTCTCACCACCATTTACTATCAAATCCTGTTCTTAACATCAATGTGTCGAACAAGATGAATATATTCGAGTGGTACAAATTTGCAGACGATACTGAACCCAGAAATTTTACTTTAACCCTTTACCAAACGCCACATCTTCGACTGTCCCAAATAGAAAGACCTTGCAGACTACATTTCAAAATGCGATGAAATTGACATAAACTCTTCTGATAGGGCAGAAAGCATTGTGGGAAAAGGAGCAATTGCTCTTTAACAGCAATTGCTCCTTTTCCCACTGTTTTCCAAAGTCGTCTGCAACACACTTGTCAAATGTCGTAATTGTTTGGTAATGGGGTAAGACAGTTTTCTGGAATGATTGGAAACTACCATTGGAAAGAGAAGATCCTACTTTCATGAACTTTTTCTCTTTCCCCAACAATGTTTTTACGTCGTCCAGGGTCGTTGTTAGATACATGATAAATCCGATAATACTAAGATCAAGGTTTCGTGTTTTCAGCGCATTCCAACGTTTGCATACGTATGCGCTTAGGGAGAACTAATTCACCGTCTTATCAATTATACGGATCAGATATAACAGGAGATCCTTTACCGAACTGTCCCTAAAATTTGAAATTGTTTAAACTCCTTGAAATAATTGTAAAAACATTCGTTTTAAGTAATGGAACAGTTTCACCGGTTTCGATAAATTCATCCTTCATGGAAGGACTATTTTTTTATTACGTCATTCGTGATTTCGTCGTATGTTGTTGCTTACACTTCAGAACAGCAACAAAACTCACTATAAAAGAAAATGTTAAAGCTGCTTGTTTACAGATGTGATGTCATCTGGAAGTAAGAAAAGGATTTCTTTAAAATTGTTCAACAGCTGTACTGTTGTATGATACACCAGAGAATAGCATTCGGGAGCAAGGTTTATTCGTCTTAAAGTTTATAGAACATGTAGTAATATGTTTTCAAATTCAAAAGTGTTGCAACGGTTTTGAGATATACCGCGTATAGATTGTACATACTTAGATATATTGACGCTTCCTGAATCATTTATGCTTTAGATAACTACACTTAATTGTATTTTGTTTCAACAATACAAAAACTGTTATGTTTCAAGGGCATCTTATTTTGAGTTTCAAACACGAGCATATTAAACAAAGGTGTTTACTTATTTTGTTTTACCTATCGAAGTTCATATTGATATACAACATTCTCACTCACACATTTGTCTTGTTTCAGTTGATGATTGTGTACAACTTCACGTCATCCGTACTGAACGCCTACACCGCCTACGGGTTCTTGGCCATTCTACTCGGGGTGGATTCTACGTTTACACCGCAACCCCACGAACCCCTCCGCTACTACTTGCGGATCTACTGGTACATCAAGATATTCGAACTGCTCGACACCGTCTTCATGATATTACGTCACAAACAACGTCAGATCTCGTTCCTTCACGTGTATCATCACGGCAGCATGTTGATTCTAACCGATCTAGGACAAGGGTATTACCCGTATATACCGATGGCTGTGTATTTACTGCTCAATTCAATCGTTCACGTGATATTGTACTGGTACTACGGACTTACCGCCCTTTATCCAAATAACCCGCCCCAGTGGAAGAAGCTGATGACCCAGATTCAGATTTTACAGTTTTTTGTTGACATGATGCACGCATCTGTCGGATACGTTTACCATGGTTACTGTGTTTACAGCATTCTGTACGGACTTGGGATGGTAACGCTGTTTTCGAACTTCTATTACGCAGCGTATGTCAAAAAGAGGAGCCCAAGACCGGAACAAAATGGCGTCTCTACTTCCGGTTATCGGAATGGCGATGTTCACACCAATGGTCACGTGACTGATGCGAAAAAGATTTCGTAGCACGGAAATACTGCCTTATCCACCTCACTATAGATATAGATCAAAATTTGTTATTATGCAACTGCAAAGTGGATGTATTGATGTATGGTATTGATATTGTATGCGAAAGTGATATTTTGTATATTGATCTGAGTAGAAACAAACCGAAACAAACGAAGAAATTTTTTACCAATTTCTATTTCTGTCATGATTTGGTTTTCAAAAGTCCACATGCTGTCGATGTGTTTAAGTCCGTACACAAGTTTAATGTTTAAGGGATTAAGAATGTACTTTTTGCTTCTCATCCTCATGATTTGGTTTTCATAAGTCCACATGCTGTCGATGTGTTTAAGTCCGTATACAAGTAACAATGTTTGAGGGATTAAGAATGTACTTTTTGCTTCTCATCCTCATGATTTGGTTTTCATAAGGCCACATGCTGTCGATGTGTTTAAGTCCGTATACAAGTAACAATGTTTAAGGGATTAAGAATGTACTTTTTGCTTCTCATCCTCATGATTTGGTTTTCATAAGTCCACATGCTGTCGATGTGTTTAAGTCCGTACACAAGTTTAATGTTTAAGGGATTAAGAATGTACTTTTTGCTTCTCATCCTCATGATTTGGTTTTCATAAGTCCACATGCTGTCGATGTGTTTAAGTCCGTATACAAGTTTAATGTTTAAGGGATTAAGAATGTACTTTTTGCTTCTCATCCTCATGATTTGGTTTTCATAAGTCCACATGCTGTCGATGTGTTTAAGTCCGTATACAAGTAACAATGTTTAAGGGATTAAGAATGTACTTTTTGCTTCTCACCCTCATGATTTGGTTTTCATAAGTCCACATGCTGTCGATGTGTTTAAGTCCGTACACAAGTTTAATGTTTAAGGGATTAAGAATGTACTTTTTGCTTCTCATCCTCATGATTTGGTTTTCATAAGTCCACAAGCTGTCGATGTGTTTAAGTCCGTACACAAGTTTAATGTTTAAGGGATTAAGAAAGTACTTTTTGCTTCTCATCCTCATGATTTGGTTTTCATAAGTCCACATGCTGTCGATGTGTTTAAGTCCGTACACAAGAAACAATGTTTGAGGGATTAAGAATGTACTTTTTGCTTCTCACCCTCATGATTTGGTTTTCATAAGTCCACATGCTGTCGATGTGTTTAAGTCCGTATACAAGTAACAATGTTTAAGGGATTAAGAATGTACTTTTTGCTTCTCACCCTCATGATTTGGTTTTCATAAGTCCACATGCTGTCGATGTGTTTAAGTCCGTACACAAGTTTAATGTTTAAGGGATTAAGAATGTACTTTTTGCTTCTCATCCTCATGATTTGGTTTTCATAAGTCCACAAGCTGTCGATGTGTTTAAGTCCGTACACAAGTTTAATGTTTAAGGGATTAAGAAAGTACTTTTTGCTTCTCATCCTCATGATTTGGTTTTCATAAGTCCACATACTGTCGATGTGTTTAAGTCCGTACACAAGAAACAATGTTTGAGGGATTAAGAATGTACTTTTTGCTTCTCACCCTCATCGTTTACACTAAAAGTGGAATCACTTCGGAAGAAGTCATGATCAGACACATTATAACCCTTAATAAAGAAAACGTAACAGCGAAACCATATATTTCCAATGAATATATGAAAAGAGGGAATCGAACTTTGTACCTTTGACTACATCGCTTTTTTATATCAAAACTCTGTTTTTGTGACCATTGTTTGTTGTATGTAAGGAATATTATTTAAGCCATAAAAAATAAGCTAAGAATATGTTTATACAAAATAAGCTTGTTTTAGAGAGTATCATCTTATTAGTATTATCAATAAGAAGCCATATTTTATCTTGCCAATTCTCTATTGTGTCAAAATAAAGTCTAGATAGCACTCTTGTGCAGTCATTTATCTAATGAACTAGATACTAGTTGGCGTTGAAAGCATCTGCAAACGACACAGGTTCCTTTGTGAATCGAAATACGATTTATACCATCTGATATATTCAATGATATTATCCATAGTTTTCAAAGGAATGATAAATGCATAGTATTTGAAAGTGTGTACATTGGTTGATCGCAAGGTCTTGCTTTCGGTGCCTTATTTTAGAGAAACGCTTTGATCAAATAGTACTTTATATCATCTTTAAAGATTCAAATGAAACATAAGAAATGAAGACATTGCTAAACTAAATGATTTGACGATCAGTTATGAAAGCATATGAACACAAGTATTTTCTTGTTTTGTGTTAAGTAATATATACATATACATATATACGGCACAAGTGTCACATCCAAACCATAACTAATTAGTTATAACCAAAGAGTACAGTCTTGAAGCGAATGTTATTCGTCAACAGAGCGTTTTGACAAATTAAAAACTTCGAAAGAAAAACGAATGATACATTAGATTGTCTTTTAAAAGTTATTGATATGCCTTTCCTTGATTAGATATGACCTACGCAATGGATTTGTATAAAGGATAAATACAATAAGTGTCTTGTGTTAAGTTATACACGATAAATCAGCTGTTTCCATTTCCTGATTAAATATAAACTTACAAGGCATCAACGTTTTGCATACATGATTTGTGAATGATTGTTTATGTTTATGTAGTGAGAAAAGTTGATTTACTTAGACATTTTGTTATAATTCTACCCATAAATTGTGAGTAAAGTTATTTATATTATTTATACAGTATATATCTGTATCGATCTGAAAATCTATCACGAATTCTGTCAATCAGCTAATGTTGACATGATCGTTTTCGGAAATTGTTGCATGCATGTTTTCCATGTTAAAGATCTGAATCAAAATGCGATACTGTATATACACATATATGTCCATTATTACTTTTATTTAAGCAATTATAAGTAAATTGTCTGCTGCAGACGAATAAGAGTTGAACTATCGAGGGTTCAATGCAAGACTATAGTTAGTGCTTGAAATACATGAAGCACTTACTATAGTCTTGCATTGAACCCTCGATATGAGGAATGACTTTTCTCAAACGATAGTTTTAATTGAGCCCAACTGAAACATATTCCTAGGTTCATACATTCATTTGTGAGAAATTTCGACATGCTTGGCCAATATTTTTTCATAATGGTTAATTAAGAGAATGCAATATTTGCCTCCTCTCCCCCATCACAATTATATTTATGTGGGAAAACAGCCATATGTTTTGAAAGCAAAGTGCAGCATGCTCGTGGCAGGCACATGGATAGGAGCCTATAATGCTGCCAAATGACTGAAGTTATAATGAAAGCGAAAGCGGTGAAATGCATAATGCAATTTACAAAGCAATCAATTTCATGCCGATTGAAATTGTCTTCTACGAATACATTCAACGTCGGGATGTCAATTAGTTTTTGTTTAATCCTTATGGTGTTTGAACCGACTTCATGCTTATGCATACAGGTTAAAGCACAGGCCAGCCGCCAAGTAAATTGGCGGCTATCCTGTGATCGAACCTGTTAGCTACTCTGAGTATCATTCCTCATCAAAATTAAACAGATATTGAAGGGTTTAAAAAGCAGACGACAAAAAGTTTTAGAAAATTACCAAGTATTCTTAGGGTTAGGACGTGTGCCTTTGTGTAATCTATATTTATATTACTTGTTTACGTGACTGTTTAATGATTCACTTTTGATATAAAACATGAGAAAAAACATCGTTTACATCCGTTTATTGTCAATTATTTATACAGCCCGGAAGTGACGTTACGTTTGGCATTCTGGGACGTTTTCTACGTAGTCACAGCCCTGTATTGACTCGCTGAATACGGTGTTTCCGGGGCACATGAAGGGGACTGTGGCGCTTCCGGCGCACTCGAAATACTTCTTACAGTCCACGGGGTTCCGGAGGAGGGTCCCTATGGGTTGTCCGGTGCAGTCGACTGAAAGACAGAAATCATTGACATCATCAACGACGTTGTCATCGCCATCGTCATTATTATAATCAATACAAATACCAGTATCATTGTCATCATCAGTATCATTATCATGATCATTACTATCATCATCATCATACCATCATTATCATCATAATCGTTATATCATTATAATCATCACCATCATCCTCATAATCACGATCATCATTAAAATCGGAATTATTATCATCATCATCATCATCATCACCACCACCACCATCATAATCATTATCATCATCATCATACCATCATTGTCATTATAATTGTTATTACTATTATTATCATCATCGTCATCATCATCATCATTACCACGATCATCATTAAAATCATCATCATCATCATCATCATCATCATCATCATCATCATCATCATCATCATCATCATCATCATCATCATCATCATCATCATCATCATCATCGCCATTATAATCACTATCAGCATCGTCATTATCATCATCATGACCATCATCATTTTTTATCATTTCCGTCATCATAACCACCATGTTTAACAATTAGCATGATGGACGTTTTCGTTATAATCATATTTTGAAATCAATTGTCTTTATGGCCTCAATTGATAAGTGTTAATTGTCTAAACAACTGGTATGGTACGGAATTTCTTGCTGTCCTGAAGTACAATGTACTTGTATGAAAGATACTATAAGATACTAGATAGCTATTTTTCGTTTTGAAAAAGTGCATCTATTACTTTATGCTCTATTATGCACGCACGTAATCTTATGAACAATGTCTGGTAAAATTAGACATTGTTTGATGTACATGTTCAAATGAGTTGACACAAGATTATTACGCCATTGCTTGTCAGAAAAATGCCTTATTGTGGTGCGATGGAAAATTTGTTACATGGGACTAAACACCGTTTTAAACATCTCTTTTCAGTTATAGCAAGGTGTTATCTTGTTACAGATAAGTGTTTCCTGATTACCTGACAAATAAGTGTTTCCTTTTTACCTGGAACAGTCGTAAAGCTTTTCTAACATTCTTTGAACGTTATTTCAAATAAGGGAACCTTATCCATTATTGTAGGGGACATGTGGTTATACAAAAAGACAACACAACTGAACAGTGGACAACATTGTTTTCACTGATCAGATGTGAATGTGTCTAATAAGGTTACTTTGCTCAGTTCGTTATACTTTCCTCATATTCCAGAGTGACATTGAGGGATATAATAACTTCCATCGCTAATGTTTTGATATGACCCAGTCTGGTTATTGAACCCGAAACCTTTCACTATTTATGCGGTCACTTATCTCCTGCGCCACCGTAATGGTGCATTGGTATCAAATTCTTGCTGCAACAGAACGCACATCAAGAGTTCAATGGGCATGCTTTCTGTTTAAGCTTCTCCAATATCCGGTACACTTACCATGTCCAATTGGGGCGGCAGTAGGTCTATGGGTTGTCGTTCTTGTCGTCAACCGTTGTGTTGTTGTTGTTGTCGGTGTCGTCGTCGGGGTTGTCGTTGGCGTGGGCGTTGTTGTTGTAGTAGTAGTAGTAGTTGTTGTTGTTGTTGGTATCGACACCCTTGTACAATTGACGAGACGTTCTGATTCACAGAACGTTGACGATTGGTGGAACAGCTGGCCCGGAAGGCACTCAGCTTTATATGCAACCCCGGCCACGCATGCGTAGAAGACTGCACAGGAAGTTGGATGTACGAAGTAGCCATCGGGTAGGCCGGTGCAGTTGAACTCTTTCGTCGCCACCTGGGTATAACGTGAGTGGCGGTTTAGCGAAACGGCGGCTCCTGTGATGTTAAAAAAGCAGCACATAACGATTAACGACTTTACTCATTAATTTTGTTATAATTTTAATCATGATGTTAATTATTTCTACCATATAAATATTGATATCATTTTCAATGTTAATGAAAGAAGAAGACCAGACGTACTCAATTGAGGATATAGGGAAAACATCAACTTTTAATTTGTCCTTATAGATTAAGCATCTTGACCCTTATAGTGCTTGAACCGACTTCATGCTTATGCAAACTGTTTGCTACTCTGGGTATCTTTCCTCTATAATACTAAGCAAATATTTAAGACTTTGGAAAGCAGACGACACAAAAATATATGTTAAAAAAAATACCCAGTATTATTAGGGTTAATGTTTTCTAAAAACACATTCAATAAATATGGGAAGAATACTTGATTTCGGTGCAAGAAGCTGTCAAATCAGAAACAGCGAAAAACGTGCCATTTTCATTCATCAAATGGGACATCACCGTGGCATACGTGATTGTTATAGATATTGACATATTTCGTGGTTATGTCCCTTACACTCTGGGATTTTTTAACTTGCACGAATACTATCACTGTTCTCCTCTTGGTTTATTTGTAACTATTGAGCTTATTAAATTTATGTTTCATTTCATACTAACAACCTTTCATTATATTAGGACCAATCACACAATTTCAAAATAAGGGAAGAGGTGAAACACTTTATACCGCTATATTCACTATTCCCTACCTGGTAAAAATTATACCTGATTCTAATTGTTCTCACATTCTATGTCAATTTGTTTCTTACAGAGCAATCTTTCAATGGTCAATCAGGTTCTGACAATTCTCACTTACCAACGCCAATCTGATTCTAACATTTTCCACTTACAAACGTCAATCCAATTCCAAAAGTTCTCCCCTACTAACGTCATTGCGATTCTACCAGTTCTCAATTACAAATGTTAATACGTTTCTACCAGTTCTCATTTATTAACGTCAACCCGATTCTAACAGTCCTCACTTGCCAACTTCAATCCGATTATAACAGTTCTAACTTACCAACGTCAATGAGATTCTAACAGGTCCCATTTATCAACTTCAATCCGATTATAACAGTTCTACTTTACCAACGTCAATGTGGTTCTTACAGTCTTTGCTTACCAACATCAATTCGGTTCTAACAGTTCTCGAAAACAAACGTCAATCTAATTCTTATAGTTCTCACTTGCCAACGTCAATCTGATTCTAACAGTTCTCACTTACCAACCTCAATCCGATTCTAACAGTTGTCACTTCCAAACGTCAATCTGATTCTTATAGTTCTCACTAACCGGCGTCAATCCGATTCCTGCAGTTCTCACTTATCCACGTCAATCCGGTTATTACAGATCTCACTAACCAACCTCAATCCGATTGATTCTTACAGTTCTCATTTACCAATGTCAATTTCTTGTTACAGTTCTCATTTACCAATGTCAATTGGAGTGTTACAGTTCTCATTTACCAATATCAATTGTTACAGCTCTAATATGCAAATGTCAGTCCAATTGTAACAGTTGTTACGCACCAAACTCCAAACTAGCTGTTACAGTCCTTTATTACAATTGTTTAGCAGTTTTCACATACCAACGTCATTCTGATTCTTACAGTTCTCGTATATCAACGTCAATTGGATTTCAATTGCCTTCACTTACCATTTACATAGTTTATACAAACTATGGATATAAAAACCAGCAACACATATTTATTCCATTCTAACGCCATCTCTCGACCTTTCTATAGTTAGACCCTCTAAGACTAAAATGTCTTTATCTCGGAACTCTCAGGGTTATCTTTTGTTGACCTAAAGTCGGCGGAAAACGGCTCCCGAACATTCGCGATACGTTCCATCCATGATCAGCCTGCACACCAAACGTTAGCCGATCCCGGGTGACATTTTCTTTCTGTAACAGTTAAGGGTGTTTGCAATGGTTTCTCTAGCACATTACCGAACAATGACAGTATTTGACGAGTTTGTTGCAGACGACTCTGGAAGAAATTGTTGGAAAAGGAAAAAATTGATCGTAACAAGCAATTTTTCCTTTCCCCACTATGTTTTCGGTCCTATCAGATAACATTTTTTTCAATTTCATCACATTTTGAAATGTCGTCTGCAAAAGCTTTCAATTTAGGAGAGTCGAAAATTTGGCATTTGGTAAAGGGCAATATATGAAGCAGAAAGACGTCATCCGGATCATTGTTGAATGGTTTTCTTTTCCGTTTCGATCCGAAACGAAATATTTACGCAGAAAGATATTCTTTCAAATAGGAGTTGGCCATGTTCTTTCTTTCCATGACTGCGTGTTAACTAAACATGTGTCGGGCGTAACACACTTTTTGGACATTAAAGAGTTATCTTTGATCGGATTTCGTAATCTCCTTCGCCTCATGACTCATGACTACCAATTCCAGTTCTTTATATTTTTCAGTCCACAATGATCAGTTATCTGCAATCGTTTTCTTTTAAATGGTTGTAATCTTTTGTAACCCATCTGCTAGTTTCAATTTCTTTTTTTTGTTGTGGTACTGATGAACAGCTGTTTTTGTGTGGAAAACAAGTAAAATATTTTAACAATAGTTGATAATCTAATAACGAATTGTTACAAGTTATTCGTGTTGAGATCCGAGGAACATGGGTGATCTTATGCTGTGTGTCGGTTCTAGACGTCGTCTTAGAGAGATGATCAAATGTGTATGTGTGTCAGGTCAAGGTTTGTTTGGAAATGATAGTTCAGCAAGAAATGTGACTTGAACCCTTATAATGATGGGTAACTTTCTTCAAATAGATTTTGTGTCGTCTGCTTTCCAAAACCTCAAATATCCTCTTGATTTTATTGAGGAAAGATACCCAGAGTAACAAGAAGGTCAGATCACAGGCCAGTCGCCAATTTACTTGGCGGCTGACCTGGATCTAACCTATTTGTATAAGCATGATATCGGTTCCAGCATTATACGGGTTAAGTACATATGTACGGTCACCATTTAGGCGCATACGGTATCTTGTACTATCTTTGTCTTCTACAAGACATTTGGGAAGGGTTAACAAGCGGGGTGATCACGTGATCAATATTTACGATATAAAACAGATTGAATAAGCGGGTATTCATGCATTTTTTTCTTTGCGGGTTATCTTTGTTTTCCACATATAAGCCATATTCCGACGATCATTTTCCTGCAACCACCGGTATGTTTTCTTTCCATTTCGACCATTCGCACTAAGACCCAGTAGAGGATTTTAAGTCGAGGAAAGCGAATGACATAAAGCACCACCCATTGACTTACGGTTTTGGAAAGCAGACAACACAAGAAATATAGTTTTTGAAAATTACCCAGCGTTCTAAAGGTTAACTTAACTTCATTGTATCTCGAGGCTTCAATGCAGGACATCGATTGTTTGTCCTTCAGACTTTATGTGTTAAGTGTTGATTTTAAAATTCGCATTGAATGAAAACCTATTGTCGATTATAGTTCAAATTAAACCCCGTTATGTGATGAAGAGGCACATTTGAATTAATTCGCACCAGCTAGTGTCATACCAAAGGAAAAGATGTATCTTACTATCTTCACACTATTCGTGTCTTCGCTGCTCTAAGACAACTAAATGTCAGCTGTAGGACGTTATGAGATCGTATCTAATTACAGAACAGATCGCCCCCTTTCTTCATGCAGGTCCATAAATTATGCAAGGAGCGGTCGTTAGCCCTAAAAATAAGGGGTAATTTTATGAAAATAGATTTTTGTGTCGTCTGCTTTCCAAAACCTTAAATATCTGCTTTATTTTGATGAGGAAAGATACTCAGAGAAGCAAACAGGTCAGATCACAGGCCAGTCGCCAATTTACTTGGCGGGAGGCCTGAATCTAACCTGTTTGCATAAGCATGAAGTCGGTTCCAGCACTATAAGGGTTAGACATTCCTCAAATAGCATTAAAAACCCTTATTAATCGTGGTTTAAATTCGTTTTGGTATTTTCAGTCAATATAAAGCTAGCATGATATAAGTATACGTATAGGCATAATGTAAGGATCATATCGGTTTTGAACGTGTAACATCCTCGTACGCGTTCAAAACCAACAAAATAATTAAAAAGTTCCCGTCCTAACTTATCCTGTTGACAGACTATCTAAATAGTATTCCATTATGTTTTTGTTTGTTTTTTCTTTCTCTTTCTCTTTCTCTATCTTACAAGTTTTCCATTTCATATTTACCATTAATTGTCATTTATAATTTAAGAACATTTATGTTTCATAACTGGGATGAGTGTTCATAGATTAACTTTACTATGTTAAAGAAACAAAAGCTTGATAACACTCTTATGATTATGTAATCATAAAAGGGAATGGCCGTTTCTAAGTCTTGTGAACTTGTGGTCAGACCCTTTTGCCAAAGTTGATGATTTTGTTACTTACCGATGTTATGTACTGTGTATTTTATGTTCAATTATATGGCAATAAAATATGTTTAAACTAAACTATATTTCATTTCTAAAAAGCTCTCAAATCAGCGAGAGGCCATAAAGGAGTTACACTATTTCAGGGGGATTATGCCTCTTAACCTCCTAGTGTGTGTGCATTTTAGCATTTTCTTAGATTGAAATATTAATGCTTTAATTAAGAGTAAACAGGGCTGAGGTGGTTGAAATGTGTAGATGAAAAACGAGGATAAAACAAGTACAGCAATATGTTTTGTATTATATCATTATTCAACTTATTCAACTTATTCAACCCATTACCAAACAATAACGACCTTTGACCGGTTTGTTACAGACAACTCTGGAAAACATTGTGGGAAAAGGGGAAACGGCTCTTAACGAGTAATTTTTCCCTTTCCCACAATGTGTTCTGCCCTATCAGAAGGTTATATATTTTAATTTCATCACAATTTGAAATGTCGTGTACAAACTCTTTCAACTTGGGACAGTCGAGTATTTGGCGTCAGGTAAAGGGTTGTTAAAGTAATATTTCCGCTACTTGTAATGCGTGTCACGTTCCATTACATGACATGCAAAAGGCCACTCCCACGGAACCAGGGGTACGGTTTGAAATTAGCACAGGTGCTTGAAACAATCTTCGATAATATCCCAAATTCCCAATATATGCACTGTCCAATATAGAATATCGCACATATATTGGGATATTATCGAAGATTGTTTCAAGCACCTATGGAAATTACCATCACTTTAATTTACAGACAGACATACATCGAAAGGTAAAATGTGGGTGCTGGTTTCGCAGTATTTCGGATTAACGACCGCTCAGGAAGTTTTTAGATCATTCGGACGCCTCTAAACATTTCGTGAAAGAGTATTCGTCCTAAATGCTCTGGTGCCTTAAAATGGATATTACCTTATGAAACAATAGTTACACGAGTAGTGTTTCATTTCAACACAATTGTCTCACCCAATATCAATGAAAAATGTATTTCGGTAGTTTTTCTTGCCTTATTAAATTGCATGTTGGAGTCATTTTCAAATTTGACCTGTCCATTTAGAGCAAAAGTGATTACGCTTTGTTAACATATAAGCTATCCCTTGTCCCCCTTTACCTCATGAAACTTCATTTTGAGTCATCTGTTGCATAAGGCTTACGAGAAATATCTGCTCTCTTGAAACTACTGTAACAAAAGTAAAACTTGACGAAAAGGGGCAATAAATCGTTTTGTCAAAAGGGTTTCTTATCCTATATCATGAAGAATATTCGTTATCATGAAGAATATTTGTAGGGGAGACCGGGGTTAGTTGGTCCGTGGGGTAAGTTGGTCCTATGGCATTTCCTGGAAATCGGTTAGACCTATGACGTCAGTTTATAATACGAAATCGGTCTTTTATTACGTCACACTCACAGACAAAAAAATATGTCGATCGAAGGAAAAATGTAGAATTTATGGAACAAAAACCGTTTTAGATCCAAGTAAGTAACTTTCTTGTACCTCTACTATTTTGCTTTTGTTTTTTCTAAGTACCGGAGACCACGCTTATGTTCTACATTTCCTGAAAGCACATCACCTATGGTGTTTAATGGTGCATATTTGCAGTTTCTTAAATCAAATGGCTTTTAAACAGATGAGTATATTTACAGTGCGGTAGGGTCGGGGTTAGTTGGTCCACATGCGACGGGGCAAGTTGGACCGTCGGTCCAACTTACCCCGTAGGTCTGCTTACCTGTTGTTACCTGATTTTTTTAAGTATACCAAACGGATAAGGACTAATTTAAAAGCACTAATTAAAATTTCAGTTTTAATCTTAAGGTCTAAAATTAAGTAGGAGACGCAATTCGTTGGGCAAAATATAAAAACACGAATATATTGTAATAACGATTGTTGGAAAATGAGGATTAACTCACAATTAGAAATTGCTCATTTTCCAATATTCTTTCTATACTGTTGCAGGATGCCACGGAACTACAAACGCAAAAGCAATAGGTGTATATCTCAACAAGCGATAGAAACTGCTATCCGCGAGGTTACTATCCACAACAAGACAGTGTATTCTGTTGCAAGAGATCTCAATATACCAAAAACCAGTCTACTACGATACATCAAAAAGAAACAATATGGATCTCCTGAAAACATTGAGAAGATTGGAGGTTACTCAAAACCACGTCTGGTTTTTAGCGGTACACAGGAAGCCCAGCTGGCAGCGTATGTTAAGGAATCGGCCAATATATATTTTGGGCTTACACCTCGTGAGGTCCGAAAGTTTGCATATCAATGTGCAGTTTCCTTTAATGTAGAGCACCCAGAAGCTTGGCATCACAACAAACAGGCTGGTCCGGACTGGTTTGCATCATTCTTGAGAAGACACAGTTCGCTGTCAGTAAGAATACCGGAAGTCACAAGCCTAGCAAGAGCAACAAGCTTTAACACAGAAAATGTCAACAAATTCTTTACTAAATTAGGTGAAGTACTAGATAGATATCATTTTACAGCCGCACATATCTATAATGTAGACGAGACTGGCATTACCACTGTCCAAAAGCCGCGAAGTATTGTTGCTAAAAAGGATTAAAACAAGTCGGTGCAATCACAAGTGCGGAGACAGGATCATTGATAACCATGTGTCTTGCTGTAAATGCCATTGGAAACGTCGTTCCACCAATGCTGGTATTTCCTAGGGTCAACTATAGGGATTACTTCATCTCAAATGGTCCACCATGTAGTATAGGCGTTGCAAATAAATCAGGGTGGATGATAGCTGAACATTTCCTAGCCTATATGAAGCATTTCGTTGAACACGCCAGACCTTCTAAAGAAAAGCCCGTTCTGTTACTACTTGACAATCATGAATCGCATCTTGATATAAATGTTGTGGAGTGTGCAAAACAGAATGGCGTCGTCCATTTATCCTTTCCTCCGCATTGTTCACACAAGCTTCAGCCACTAGATAGATCCGTATATGGCCCCCTGAAGAAAGCTGTAGCGACGCAACAGGATAATTGGATGCGCACCAACCCTGGACATCCAATGACAATCTATGACCTTACAATAGTTAACTTTTGATAACTTGTCCGTTGTGTTTCCTCGTTGAGCACACTTTTTGATTTTATAGTTAATGCTGTCTAATTGGAAAGATTGTTTTGAAATAAATTCATGTTAATTGAAGTGAAATGAAGTTGGTAGTTAACTTTCCCAGTCGGTCCAACTTAACCCGATACCCGGACCAACTTACCCCGATAGTGGGGTAAGTTGGTCCGTTTGACATCGTCTAGGAAAACGCTTGTATGCAGCAAAATCTTGTATTTACGTAGTAGAAAACAACAAAATAATTAAGATAAATGATTACGCTAACTATATTACGCATGAATGTTGGTCGTAGATGCAAATTATCTGAGAAATCGACTAAAATGCCGTTTTCGGACCAACTAGCCCCGGTCTCCCCTACTGTTTTATGCCCTCGTCGGATGGGAGTGGGTCTATTTTCTGTATGTTTATCACGTCACGGGAGGATCTTTATAACAAAATCCTGACGTCATTTCAGGATCCCATGTGTTATTGGGTAATAGTATTGGGAGTCCACTATCTATAAATAGACAGTTTTAGAGTCACATCTATTTTAAGAAAAGTATTTTGGGGTTTTCCCGCAACGTAATGGTTTTTTTAATCTATAACAAGCTGCGTGAACATGTAATTGTATTCAAGTATAATGATCTTTAATATGTTAAACGCTGCATTATGTCGTATTATCGCTTATTTACCGTGTATTTCAACTATCGTTACAGTTCTTACATATTCTTCATTTCTGAAGTGTGTAGGAGGCACACCAATTTTCGAATTTCAGTATCCGTGTATTGGGACTGACGTTTGTTATTTTCCGGAGGAGTACTGCGATAGTGAACTCGAACGTTGTATGGGATGTGATGGATTGTGCGACGGACAGACGAGAAAACTGCCCTTAGGATGTCAGGCGTTCTGTGCGAAAGGTGGGTGGCCGAGTGTTGTACAAACTTATTTATCTTCTTACTTATCTTCTCTGCTCTGCGTGGATTAGAGTACTGTTTTACTATACTTTAGATAAATATTTACCAACACTAATCGAGGGTTCAGTGCAAAACGATAGTAAGTGCTTCATAAACATGAAGCACTTACTATAGTATTACACGCCCCTGTTGTTATATTGCTAGCTAAGAAAATTCGACATAATTACAGAAACCCATCTATCAGGGTTTTCCCAAATCTCTTAAATAAGTAAATAAGTTCCCTCCCATATATGTGAGGAACGAACAATAACTCTGCAAAAGGAGATTGTGATTTTCCTTCCCCAAAGATCGCTTGATTTATCGGGTCGGTAGATACTGCGTTTTGAAATTACTATTTACAAAGGATATTTTGCTCATTTGAGATATGTCTGTCTTTTTAACAACGTTTTCTATTCTACCATATACATATACTTGAAAAAGAAGGTTACATTCTTATTCCCCGTCTACATGCTTTTTTTTCTAGTTCGGGATGATAACTTTGACATTGCTTTTTAAAGAAGCTTGTTCATCGATGAGAACATTTAAATGTCAAAATAAAATGTCATTGAAATAATACAGCCTTTTATGTTGTTTAATATACAATTAAAATCAGCCATTTAAAGCTTAATCAATTCAGGAAGCGTCAGTGTATCTAAGAATGTACTGTTAATATGGTGTATATCTCAAAAGCAATGCCACGCTTTTGGATTAAAATACATATTAATTTATTAAAATTTAATTATACTTTAAAGAATAAAAACGATATCATTTTGCCTCCAATGACAAGCTGTTTGTGCATCGATAAAGTACCATCCCTCAAAAAGTGGTATGTAAATTCAATGAACTAAGGTGCTGACGCACCCTGAGTCAAAAAATCGATTCTCGAGGCGATCCAAAGGAACGCATGTACAGTGTAAATGTAGGTATTTCAAAATGCTGACATATCTATTGATATAAAAGGGGAACCCATGAATGGGATGGGCTGGTTTATTCAAATTCATGTCGATACACGTTACCACAGTACTGAAAATTGGTTTTACAATGGAAAAGCAGTAAATGTAACTTCTGTTTATAAATACATGGGGCTTCTTTTCACCCCTAAATTGTCATGGTCTAAAGGAAAAGCAAAGCTTGTAGCCCAGGCAAAGAAATCAATAAACGCAATAAAGGCTTATCACAGAACTTTTGGAAATTTTAATCTTAGAGAACATTTTAAACTATTCGATTCTATGGTGAAACCTATTCTTTTATACGGGGGAGAAATTTGGGGAAATGAATTTTCAAGTAGCATAGAACAAGTACAAATACAATACTGTAAAGAATTTCTTGGGACAAACCAATCAATAAATGATTGTATGGCTCTTGGTGAATGTGGCAGACTTCCATTATGCTGTGATTATTACTTTAAAGTTATTAAGTATTGGTGTAAACTCTTAAGAATGCCCGAATATAGATATCCAAGAAATTGTTATTTAATGTTAAAGAAACATGATAATATTGGAAGAATTAATTGGGTGACAAGTGTAAAAAATCTTCTTTATCAATATGGTTTTGGGTATGTGTGGATAAGCCAGGACATAGGTGACCTTGACATGTTTTTAAAATATTTCAAAATGAGACTTAATGACTGCAAAACACAGGACTGGTCTGCTAGTGTGAATGAGTCATCTCGATGTGATACCTACAAACATTTTAAATCATTATTAGAACCTGAAAAATATTTATCTATTGGACTCTCTTATCAATTTAAAAAGGCATTGTCAAGATTTAGATGTTCGAACCATAAATTTACGATAGAAACTGGGAGACACCAAAACATTCCAAGAGAAGAGAGAATCTGTACTTTTTGTTTCAATGAATCTAACACTAGAATAATAGATAACGAATACCATGCCTTCTTTCATTGCGAAAAATATGCTCAACAACGAAATTCATATCTTTACAATTGGTATCACGGAAATGATGGTGAAGAAAATTTTTATAGCCTCCTCAGAACAGGAAATGAAGTCCAAATACGAAAAATAGCTTTATATGTTTTTATGATAATGAAACAATCTTAAATGCGCAAACTGGTTAAGAATCCAGGAACAATTGTTTAATCTCAAAAACTTAGAAAGTATGAAACACAAAGATGTTTAGTCTTTTGTATTATAAACAACTCTTACACATTTGTATATTTTAACATGTAAATTGTATTATGGGCCAGAGGCCTTTGACTGAATAAACTTATTGTATTGTATTGTATTGTATTGTCTATCGGGTCGGACTTTGAATCCGAGACCCGAGACCCTACATCGGCCAGTATCCTTTCCAGTCTTATTTGACTCCTACGATAAAATATGTTGGCGTTCATTTGGTAAAAAAGAAAATAACTTTGCTTAACTCATTACCAAACAATATCCACATTTAACCAGTTTCTTTAGACGACTGTGGAAACATTGTGGGAAAAGGAGAAATTGCTCGTAATGAGCAATTTTTCCTTTTCCTACAATGTTTTCTGCCCTATCAGAAGATTATTTTCCAATTTCATCACATTTTGAAATGTCGTCTGCAAACTCTATCAATTTGGGACAGTCGACAATTTGGCGTTTGGTAAAGGGTTAATGATTGCGCATAACTGGCGAGGAAATGACAAGAGCAACCATAGATGCAACTAGCTTCAAGGGGTTAAATGAAATACTGTTGAAAACGCCGTTAACTTAAATATCCCAGACATAATCATTGTTGGCAGTATGAACGTTTTTTCTTTGGTTACTTAGAGACGACATATCACATACACTCGGTGCCAATCGATTTACCTTATTATTTCTCGATGTTTCTTTCCAAACGTTTTACTATCGCACATGAGCCATAGTATCACATAGGAAATGTGCATTTTTTTTATATGGGTTTTACATCACATCAACATTATTTCAGTTATGTAGCGATGCCCAACTCTTAATGATGGAGGAAGACCCCATACTCAACTGCCCATAAGGGCTGGTCAAGGCGGGTAGAACCATCGGCATTCCGTAAGTCAGTCGGGAGACTGCCTCTCATGAAAATCCATATCCCTCTCAGGATTTGAACCCACGCGGAGAGGGGCCATGTGATTTCAAGTTCTGTACTCTAATCACTAGGCCACGGAAGCCCCCGAAATGTGCAATACCAGAACAGCATTGCATAGCATATACATGATGATTTCAACTTATGAAAACTATTATATCTTGGTTTTGTAAAATAAATCATGAAACAAATATGAAACATGTAAAATGAAAAAATAACGAAAAAATAAAAATAAAATAGATAAATAAAATGATAATAATAAAAATCCATTATTTCTCTTTTTTGTTGTAACACTATATGTCTTGGGTTTCCTATCAATAAATGTGTTTATTAAGACACGTATATATTATACAAAATTTGGTAATGAGGTGACGATACCATTCATGTTTATTTCAGGATCAGAGGAGTCATCTGTGGTGCCAAGTTGGCGTAAGTACATCAATTTTGTTACCTTCCTTGTGATTAAATATCGTTTCAACAATACGTGTCCAGTTATATGGCATCAATCCCTGATATCAAACCACTACTTTCGTTTTTCGTCTCAGGACTGGTTTTCCAATTCATTATTATGTCACAATTTCCCATAGTACCGCGAAGGAAAGCCATTGCTTCCGTTCGTTTATAGGTTTTGCTATGGCCAGACTCATGTATTGAACCTGTGACCTTCCTTACCCACGAAGCAGCAACTCTACCTTTTACAACACCCAGTATGTGGTCATATCAGATTGTTCGGATCTCAAAAGGTTGAGTGTTTGGTTGGAAGTTTGCTCTGTTTTAAGTTGGATGTGACACAATCACTCACACTCCAACTTTTCAACCGGCTGTTCAGGAGACCCTATTTAAAACCGAATAACCTCTCGGTTATACTTGGGGGAAAAGACATTCGAACTTGAATTTGAAGCCGACAGTTTTCAAAAAGCTGCTGATCATGCTATTCTGTACATGCATTTCTTTATAAAACTACATGTAAATGAATGAACGATAAATTGTGAGTCAATCATTTTTAACCCTTAGAATGCTGGGTAATTTTCCAAAAATATATCTTTGTGTGTCGTCTGCTTACGACACAAAAACATATTTTTAGAAAATTACCCAGCATGACAAGCCTGACCCAAAGGAAGCGTGCCGTTTAACATCAATCGGAACTACTCGGGTATTTCCGTGAGACGTGAAGTTTTCTATTGGATAAACCCGATGTGCTCAGATTGGTTTAACATGAGTGGACTTTATTTGAAAAATTGTATCTCGACTGATTTCAAATCACTTTACTATAGTCGAATCGCATGACCTTTTAGAAACAGGTGACATTCAATTCCACCTTTTACAACTAAGTGTGACGGTAATAGGGTTTATGTATAAATACTACTTCTACAGTTTTGCTGTAGAAATCGGCTTTGATGGGTGATTCGGTAGAGTGGTTGGTTTTCTCTCGAAGTTAAGCAACGTACTAAGTGGTTAGTACCTGGATGGGTAACCCACGATGGCTTTACTCCGAGAGGGACCCGATACACGATACATAAGATTACTAAATGATATCTATACGAATGTTATTTCTTCTCCACAATCCCCACTCTGATTTGAAAGAGTCCAGGTTTTCTACAACATTGTATAAATCATATACGATGTATCCAGTAATCTCATGCATTTTTATGTTCTTCGTGGTTTATTTATATTTCTTTGTAGGGGAACACCAAGCGTGGTTCTTCCTCTGCCTAGCGATGTTTGCGATCGTTGCGATCGTTGTTTCGTTCGTGTTCTACATTAACTGGTAAGCGAATCGTTTATTTTCCGGATTGAAGCCTTGAATAACAAATTGCCGGTTAATCGATTAGTAAAAGTTTATTTATTTTGTATTGAATGCGAAAAAGTTCTCACTATACCTTAGATAAGTTATCCTCGAGTTGGCTCCCTGAATACGTACTATGGATTAACCCTTTCCCATACAATAACGACATTTGACTACTTTGTTGCAGACGACTTTAGAAAACATTGAGGGAAAATGAGAAATTGCTCGTAGCAATTTTTCCTTTTCCCTCAATGTTTTCTGCCCTATCTGGGGATTATTTTCCTATTTCATCACATTTTGAAATGTCGTTTGCAAACTCCTTCAATTTTGGACAGTTGAAAATTTGTTGTTTGGGGAGGAGTTAATGAAGAGTCGCACTGTGATTGACTCCTTTCTACTCATGATAAAAGAACGCACGGAGACCAGCGAGCCAACCCATCTCATTCGACGTATCAATGAAACATGTATGATGAATAAGAAAATACTCTCACAAGCAATTCACAAAAGAGTAAATAAGATGGTTTATTGCTGTCTTGTCTTCTTACTATTGTCGTCTTCTAGACCACCTTTATTGTGTTGTTTGCTTTCCAGGAGAAAGAAACCAAACAACCGGCCTGAGGCTAGAACTCCGGAGACCAAGTCGCTAACTGACGGTATGTTGTTGTCATGTCTTCATTTTAAAGAGGAAACGCCCTGTACCTATTTGTAACAACTAAGTAGTGAAAACCACTGTGTTTGTTGTTTAATGCATTTGAACGCAAAGTTAAGAAACCATTAGGTTGATCTCTTACCTTTTGATGGGATGTGTGACATGTCTGAATTGAAGCAGCACAAGATGCGAAAAAAGTATATATTATTAAAATAAGTCGCTCGATCTTCGCAAGCAAACCGTCACTATCGGTGAAATTGATTATTCTTATCTCCTATGGTACTCATACCGCATTTTTTGGTAATTCTTTGAAGGAAATCCTGTATTTGTTGTTTCAGACACGGAGACACACGGTGATGGAACAGCCAGCGAGGTGGACAACACGATGTCAAACCAAAGCACAATCTCTTCACATGGGGGAGGTAAGTACACATGTATATAACACAAGTCGCTGTGAGCATACACACTCATTGTCTGCCTTATTGTTTGCTATATAGATAATGTATGCTACAATAACACTGGATGAGATGATAAGCATGTCTCTGTTAGCATACACGTGTATTGTCTAACTTATTGTTTGCTATATAGACATATATAATACAATAACACTGGATGAGATGTTAACACATGTCTATGTTACCATACATACGTATTGTCTGCCGTATTGTTTGATATATAGACAATGTATAATACAATAACACTGGATGAGATGTTAACACATGTCTATGTTACCATACATTCGTATTGTCTGCCTTATTGATCGCTATATAGACAATGTATAATACAATAACACTGGATGAGATGTTAACACGAAAATGCCCCAGAGAAGGATTACTGTACAGTAATGGAAGAAGAAGAACACATGTCTATGTTACCATACATACGTATTGTCTGCCTTATTGATTGCTATATAGACAAGGTATAATACAATAACACTGGATGAGATGTTAACACGAAAATGCCCCAGAGAAGGATTACTGTACAGTAATGGAAGAAGAAGAACACATGTCTATGTTACCATACATTCGTATTGTCTGCCTTATTGATTGCTATATAGACAAGGTATAATACAATAACACTGGATGAGATGTTAACACATGTCTATGTTACCATACATTCGTATTGTCTGCCTTATTGATTGCTATATAGACAATGTATAATACAATAACACTGGATGAGATGTTAACACGAAAATGCCCCAGAGAAGGATTACTGTACAGTAATGGAAGAAGAAGAACACATGTCTATGTTACCATACATACGTATTGTCTGCCTTATTGATTGCTATATAGACAAGGTATAATACAATAACACTGGATGAGATGTTAACACAAAAATGCCCCAGAGAAGGATTACTGTACAGTAATGGAAGAAGAAGAACACATGTCTATGTTACCATACATTCGTATTGTCTGCCTTATTGATTGCTATATAGACAAGGTATAATACAATAACACTGGATGAGATGTTAACACATGTCTATGTTACCATACATTCGTATTGTCTGCCTTATTGATTGCTATATAGACAATGTATAATACAATAACACTGGATGAGAAGTTAACACGAAAATGCCCCAGAGAAGGATTACTGTACAGTAATGGAAGAAGAAGAACACATGTCTATGTTACCATACATACGTATTGTCTGCCTTATTGATTGCTATATAGACAAGGTATAATACAATAACACTGGATGAGATGTTAACACGAAAATGCCCCAGAGAAGGATTACTGTACAGTAATGGAAGAAGAAGAACACATGTCTATGTTACCATACATTCGTATTGTCTGCCTTATTGATTGCTATATAGACAAGGTATAATACAATAACACTGGATGAGATGTTAACACATGTCTATGTTACCATACATTCGTATTGTCTGCCTTAGTGATTGCTATATAGACAATGTATAATACAATAACACTGGATGAGATGTTAACACGAAAATGCCCCAGAGAAGGATTACTGTACAGTAATGGAAGAAGAAGAACACATGTCTATGTTACCATACATACGTATTGTCTGCCTTATTGATTGCTATATAGACAAGGTATAATACAATAACACTGGATGAGATGTTAACACGAAAATGCCCCAGAGAAGGATTACTGTACAGTAATGGAAGAAGAAGAACACATGTCTATGTTACCATACATACGTATTGTCTGCCTTACTGATTGCTATATAGACAATGTATAATACAATAACATTGGATGAGATGTTAACACGAAAATGACCCAGAGAGGGATTACTGTACAGTAATGGAAGAAGAAGAACACATGTCTATGTTACCATACATTCGTATTGTCTGCCTTATTGATTGCTATATAGACAAGGTATAATACAATAACATTGGATGAGATGTTAACACGAAAATGACCCAGAGAGGGATTACTGTACAGTAATGGAAGAAGAAGAACACATGTCTATGTTACCATACATACGTATTGTCTGCCTTATTGATTGCTATATAGACAAGGTATAATACAATAACACTGGATGAGATGTTAACACGAAAATGCCCCAGAGAAGGATTACTGTACAGTAATGGAAGAAGAAGAACACATGTCTATGTTACCATACATACGTATTGTCTGCCTTACAAATTTATTGTATTATACATATAGACAAAGTATAATAAAAAAAGATCACGTGATTTGTTACCGGTCGGTCAAAAATTGTATTTCTCTTAACAAATATCGATTTAAAGTCTTTTTTGTGGATTAGATACCAAATCTGTGGTGCATCTATTAGTTTGAATATGACACGGACATATAAATGTGCTTTTGATGGTTAAAATGGGTCATAAAAGTAAAGAAAAACGTAAAAGAAGAAAAGACAGTGATGATAGTGAGCAGTTTTCAAAAAGTGCACGAAATGGCGGGACACCAGAGAAAGAGGATTTATGTGTAAGTGACATTTTACGGAACGTAAACTCGGTGTTATTTGAAGATACTAACCAATCTAAAATGGAAAATACTGTGAATAATGGACAAACAATAAATAGTGACAAAACGGTTGAAAACATGGACTCCACCCAACAAAGTCCAAACAAAACAGAGGAGGAGTTATCCTTGATTCGTAATTGTCTCGTGCGAATGGAGAACAAATTATCCAGTGTTGATGAAAAACTGAAAACGTTGGATTCCTTAGAAGAAAAGGTTAGTAATTTTGAAAAAGATCTCAAAAAGCTGTGGACGAAATTACATGACTCAATGAAGGAAACGGACGAAAAGATGTCTGATTTTTGTGAGAGAACAGATAATTTAGAATACTCGCTAGGAGAAATGAGTGACAGAGTGACGAAGTTAGAGAGGGAGAAAGATGTAGTGCAAGATGAACTCCTGTACGTCCAGTCCCAGTCTATGAGAAACAATATCATTTTCGGGAACATCGAGGAAAGTACACATGAAAGTAACGCCGAAACAGAGACAAAGGTACGTTCATTTATTGTGGAGAAGTTGAGAATTGCCCAGGACCTCGTCGAGAAGATGAGCTTTGAAAGAGTGCACAGGATGGGAAGGTCAAATACAGGACGTAGCAGGCTTATAGTGGCCAAGTTTACACTATTTAAGGATGGAGAAGTAGTAAGAAAACAGCGGTCGAATCTCGAGGGCAGCAAATACTTTCTGCATGAGCAATACCCGAAAGCGATAGCTGACAAACGGAGACTGCTCGTGCCAAAAATGAAGGAAAAAATCAGGAAGGGCAATCGCGCCTGGATCAGTTACGACACCCTTTACGTCAACGGTAACGCTGTAAAGGGACCAAGCGAAACACAGTAGGGATGCGCGGAAGAAAGGCTGAATGTACTTTCATGGAATGTAAACGGGCTAACGAGTAGTAAACGGGAAGATAGTGAGTTTGTGAAGAAATTGATGTCCAATGACATTGTTTTTTTGTACAAATTGTGGTTAAACAAAGACTCGAATGTGGAGCTAAGTGGGTATACATGTCAAAACTTCTATAGAAAATTCCAGAATAGAAAGGCCCGCCGTAACAGTGGGGGCATTACTTTATACATGTATTACAAAGACAGAATGAAGGGTGGGATAACGGTAGTTAAAAACAACCTGGATACGATCGCATGGTTAAAGCTAAATAAGGATTTTTTCGGTTTTCCCAGGGATGTATATCTAGCTGGGGTATACATATGGTGCGAGAACTCACCCGCCTACAACGTGCATAATGTTGATCTCTTTCAATTGTTACAGGACGACATTAACTTTTACGACACCTTAGGAACAGTTTATGTAATGGGTGATATAAATGCACGTGTAGGCAACGGTTCCAGGCATGACTATATTGCTTGTGATAGTAGTATTTGTTATCTTGATTATGACGACTACGTACCTAGTCCGAATGATCCAGACGTAGATATTTCACTCAGTTTCAGCTTGGATCAGCCGAGTTACTACGTATCCGACATTCCTGTTGATCGCTGCTCTACAGATAATGTGTGTAACCCGTTTGGGTTAAAACTTTTGGATCTCTGCAAATCAACCTCTTTGCGAATAGCAAATGGAAGATTATGCGTATAAGATATTTTACTTATATGCGTAGTAGTTCGTCAAGTGTTATTGATTATCTTTTGCTGAAATATTGTAGTTTTTCTTCTTTGCTTAATTTTTGTATTGATAGTTTTAATGGGTGGTCAGACCACGCCCCTTTATCTGTCTTTACAATGTAAATGTAACCCATTACCAGATGAAGATACTTCTACGTACACACGTACTAGATGGAATGATGACCAAAGGAATGAATTTAGACGCAAATTGATTGCACAATTACCAGTACTAAATGCGCTAACCCTCAACCTAGATATGTTGAATAGCAGTACTATAAACCAAACATTAGACAAGTTCGTTGATTCATTTCGTCGTATTACGGACCCTTTGTTATCTCACACTGTACATTCTTCAAATACGAACCAACTTCAAAATACACAAACTAAAAAAGCTGTCTGGTTTGATGACGAATGTCGCGAAGCAAAACAGCTCTATAAGTCTGCTTTGTATAGTTATAACCTATGTAAAACTATTGAACAGAGGAATCTTCTGTGTGAGAAAAGAAAGCTATATAAAGTTCTTGTTAAGACGAAGAAGAGGTTATACATTTGGAAAACATATAAATCTATTGAAAATCTTAGGCATAAGAAACCTCAAGATTTTTGGAAATTATTTAGCTCCAGGAAAAGCAGCGCATGTAAAAAGATAAATGTTAATGATTTTTATGAATATTTTTCAAAACTATCAAATGAAATATACCAAGTTTCGAATACTGAAGTTGAAAATTTCTGCAATGATTATGATTTTAATGAGGTGAGTTGCAATTTCGAAGAATTAGACGCCCCTTTTTCTGTACATGAAGTTGAATTTGTTATTAGAAATCTCAACAAAAATAAAGCAGCGGGCATCGACTGCTTGATAAATGAATTTTTTATTGCGTCATGTGACATTATATCGTCACATTTGACTGATCTGTTTAATGCTATTTTAAATACAGGTTGTTACCCTGAACAGTGGGCTAAGGGTGTAATTATTTCTCTTCACAAGAAAAACAGCCCCGACGATGTAAATAATTATCGGGGAATTACGCTTATAAGTTGTTTAGCTAAGGTATTTACTGGTATAATAAACCGTACACTCTCACAGTTTTGTGAACATAATGACTTTATATCGGACGCCCAATTTGGTTTTAGACCTCGCCGATCTACTACAGATGCAATTTTCGTCCTTCATTCTGTTATACAATACTTAATTTTTTACATCAAAAGAAACGTTTGTATTGTGCTTTTATTGATATGAAAAAGGCTTTCGATAGCGTATATAGGAATGGGTTATGGTACAAACTAGGACGTATTGGAATTAAAGGTAAACTGTTGCGTATTTTGCGCGATATGTATAGTAAGGTCAAATCCTGCGTCAAATCAAACAATAGCTTTTTAAACTTTTTTGAAAGTCATGTCGGGCTTTTGCAAGGGGAGAAAACTTCACCGATTTTATATTCTTTTTTTATAGATGACCTTGAACAGTTTTTACAAAAGGATAATACCTGTGGAATTAATATAAATGACCTTACAATTATTTTATTATTATTCGCTGGTGATATGGTTATATTTGATAATAGCCCGGAAGATTTGCAAAATAGTTTAAATGGTCTTCATGAGTATTGTTCAAACTGGGGATTAGAGGTGAACACTGATAAAACTAAAATAATGGTATTCAGAAAAAGAGGCACTCTAAAAATAGATGAACAATGGTTTTATAACAACAAAGAAGTGGAAGTAGTCAATGATTTTATTTATTTGGGAACAGTATTTAACTACACAGGGTCTTTTTCTCTTAATCAAAAACCATTAGCTGGCAAAGGGCTGAAAGCAATGAATGTACTTTTAGCAAATCTGAAAGAGTTTGATTTTACTCCTAAAACTACTTGTCAATTATTCGACTCCTTCGTGGGTTCTATTTTAGGCTACGCCGGGGAGGTATGGAGACATTCTAAATCAAAAGAAATAGAAATAGTACATCTCAATTTCTGCAAAAAGATATTAGTTGTTAAAACAACCACTAGTACTCTAGCTATATATGGGGAAATGGGACGATATCCTTTATACATTAATAGACATGCTCGTTTAATTAAATATTGGGCTAAAGTAATATGTTCTGAAAACATAATTGTTAAAACCCTTTAGGATGTTCTATTAGAAGATAATGAAAATGGTAGTGATAATTGGTGTGGTAATGTTAAGAAAATTTTAGAACATTCAGGTTTCAGTTTTGTATGGAATAACCCTCACCAGGTGAATTTGAAATCGTTTCACTACACGTTTAAAGAGTGTCTGATTGATATGTTCAAACAAAATTGGTTTGAAGATACCAATCAGGCCAGAATTTTACATATATATCGTTTTTTAAAGACAGATTTTACAATAGAAACTTATTTGAATATTTTGCCAAAACAATTAAGAATATATTTATCTAGATTAAGGTTATCATCTCATCCATTGCGGATCGAGACTGGACGATATGGTTTAAATAGAGTTGATCGTAACCAACGATTGTGTTTGTTGTGCAACGAGAGTGAAGTGGAAGACGAATTTCATTTCATTCTCGTTTGTAACAAATACAATCAGATCAGGAAGACATATATTAAAAAGTTTTATTGTGAACGTCCTTGTATGCGAAAATTGGTTCATTTATTCCAATCGAAAAGTCCAAAAATCATTTACAATTTAGCAAAATTTATAAAACATGCATTTGAAATTTGAAACATATGTATAAATTCCATGATTACTGATTAATAGTTAACTTTTATACACGTACATCATGCTTATTCTCATTGTCATTTTACGAAATCTTTCTTCCATGGCGGTTATTATTTATTTATTATTTTCTTTTTTGAGACGACGGTAACTTGTTATGTAAAGTAATTATAAATATGTATTTTTGTATATGACTAGAAGCTGTACTAGCTTATGTCAATAAAATTTGTCTATGTCTATGTCTCTATAATACAATAACACTGGATGAGATTATAACGCAGGACTCCGTTAGCATACAAACGTATTAACTGACTTATTGATTGCTATATAGACAACGTATGATACTATTAACTTAGGTTATATGATTCATCATGATAAAGGTCTTGTTATCTTTACGCCAATGCAGAACGTTAGATTGTTCTGGCGTTCCATATATCTTTCGTAACGACATTACCATTTCCCTCTATGCTCTTTAGGTACGGATGCATGCCAAACCTCTTATTGTGAAAAGTTGAAGACCGTTCCGACGACAGACTCCGGCATACAATACACGCAAGAAGGAGATGCTACCGCAAAGCTGGCGACTAGTGTCTCAGGGTTTGATGATGGGAAGAGTCGGTCTGAGGCTAGACGCGTATAACTGTAGTCATGTGACAGTAAAAGGGTTTATGTATAAATACTACTTCTACAACATCGCTGATATGATAATTGAATACTTCATCATTAGTTATACGAAGTAAATAATAATTTATTGCATAGTCTGGTTGTTTCACGGTATTTTTTTTATCCAGACACCACCATATTTCAAAGTCAAATTTCTCAGCTTGGGCACATCTGATTGAGTGCAACTTTTTTCCTGGAATACCCAATACATAGTAGTTTACGAAAATGTCTAAATAAATTCTGTTGCAATTAGTCCGACTCGAGATGGGAAATACGATTTCGTTGACTAGACTATTATGTATAAATACTACTTCTACAATATCGCTGTAGAAGCCGGCATTTATGGGGTATGCGGTAGAGTGGTTGGCTTTCTCTCGAAGTTAAGCTACGTACATCGCGGTTAGTACCTGAACGGGTGACCCACGATGGGTTTACTCCGAGAGGGACCAGATACACGTAGAAATCCTATACTGATCAAATGCAAGATTAGTCCGAAGCGACAAATGAAGTCACAACGTCCCGATATTAAAACGGAAGTACAACAAAAATCAGGGCAACACTATGACCTTTTTTATAACCCTTTGAATGCTGTTTTTTTTTTTAAAAAATAGATATTTGTGTCGTCTCCTTTCCAAAACCCTAATTATCTGCTTAATTTTGACGAGAACAGATACACAGAGAAGTAAACAGGTTAGATCACAGGCAAGCCGCCAATTTACTTGGGGCTGGGCTGGATATAACCCTTTTGCATAAGCATGAAGTCAGTTCCAGCACTGTAAGGGTTAAGAATAAGCTCCTGTCTTATGATTATGATGACACCTATGATGGTACGTATGATGGTACGTATGATGGTACGTATGATGTTGCTTATGAAGCTACTTATGATGGTATTTATGAGGCTGATGACGATGATTATGATGATGATGATGGTCTTTCACATTTTAAGTTACTTGAAGTATCAAGTATCAAGTTAATTATCACATTTTTGTGATCATTGTGTATTTATGTATATATGTATATTGCGAATACATGTAAATGTTTTAATGTTTTACCATGCACTATATTTGCTTATATCTAATCTCTGTTGTGGAAACTGTATTATTCATTTCGGTTCTCATGTAAACTGTGACAATAACATGACTTAAATGAACAAATACTTATTTTCATATAGAAACAGTTGACATGTGGAAGATTTCGTATCAATTTGTTCAACTAATGAATTATTCCTCTATTCGAGGAAATATCGGTAGACTAAAAATATGTTCCTATAATTACCAGGAACTGACAAAAATATAAAAAATAAACTTTATTCAGAGCAAAAAAGGATGCTGTTTATTTGAAAGAGAGGCATTTTGTTGAAACGTTGTCAATCTAACGAGAAAGTAAATGTTTTTATTGCCATGGAAGAAAGAATTCAAAGGATGTAGCAAATCTAATAAAAAAAAAGCTGGCCATAAAAATATCAAAAGAAATATAAAAGAATGCGGGACATCGGATATATACAACTGGCAATTGTTGACCTAAATTCTGCAAAATCTTCCATGAATAAGATTTTCTTTTGTGATGCAATGTTGGAACCAATGAAGCAAGTTGAACAACTATGATGGTTTTTGTTTTATGTGAGTGTAAATCTACCTTTAAGGTTTCTTATTTTGGGTATAGATTTATTGTAGATATCTAACTGTTAGACATTTTTTAACCCCTATTTAAGTTACTACCGATTGTCTGTCATAATTTTATTTTATGAAGCATGTGTTCTGCTCATGTACATGTTATGTCTTAAGCTTGAATTAACTAGTATTCTTTTAATCAGGTGGTCGTACAGTGTATCTTGATATACGTTATTATATGTCAGAGATAGATCGACATAGTAATATTGTAAGGGAAAACAGAAAATGCGTAAAATGTTGTATGAATGTACAGTTGTAATTGGAAACGAATTTCATTTTGTTTTGGTATGTCCATTTTATAGACATTTAAGAAACGAGAGTTTGTCAAAGTATTATTGTAGATGGCCTACCCAACAGAAGTTTATTTGTCTTTTTGATAACGAAATCCACAGTATTATTACAACAACTCGCAAAGTACTTATACACATCTTTCAAATTCCGTCAGATTCATAATTAAGACACTATTGGTTAGTCAGATGCTGATCGATAAGAAACATGTATTACATAAATCTTTCATTTTGTCCTCAATTCTTGTTTCCTTGTTTTTCATACTTTTCGCATATGTATGTTATATGTAAAACTTACCATTTTGTACCGCCTTTATGACTATAAAACAACAATTGTTTTTCGTCAATGAAATAATTTTGACTTTGACATGGCTTTGTAATTAAATGTAATTGTGATTGTCATACCGACTCAAATTGAAATTATTTTGTTCTTCTTTGTTTTTGATTGTTTGCATTGCATGACAAATCGGTGAGTGTGACCTTCTTTGGTCGGTAATAAGATTCAATAAAATTTTCTTTGTGACATTGGTATGAAAACTACAGCTTTGTTGAGCATTTTCTTATTTTGCTACAGTGAATTATTTAACCTTCTATTTAAGGTCCTTGTGAACATGTTCAAATAGGAGAAAGGTTAAATAACATTTTTTTTCTCAGACATGATTTTTTTTGCTATTAGGAAGAATATTGCATGTCGTACTTTGAAGTTGCCATCTATGTTATTTTCAGGTTTGACTGAAGGTAAAACCTTTTTATGGGGTACTAGGTTTAACTATTTTCTGATCAGGTTAATTGTGTGCCTTTTGTATAGACAAATTCTAGACCCAGTGTAACAAATGGAAACTCAATTTTACCGAATTAGACTTTTATAAAAAATTTAATAAATAATCAAATACATGTTTCATATACTTTAACATTGAAACCCAACTGCAAACAGGCATGAAGTATTATCCATATACCTGTTTGCCACATTTTTTCTTTTTTGCTTCTTGACCACTTAGTCTGTACTTGGTTTACTTTTTTGTTTGTTTGCTTGTTTGTTTTGTTTGAAAATAGTTATGTTTGCTTCGTATCAACGCAATTTATATCGTAACATGTGCTTTTGCTCAAGGAATTGATGTAATTTTACAACAATATAAATTTATTGCATTGTTGTAAGGTGTAAAGAGGGATGGCCACAACCCTCTTAAACCATGAACGTGGCAAATAAAGCTTTTAAAAAATCAGCTCTTGTCTCACGCCTCTATATGTAGAAAATAAAATGACAGAGATGTGAGAATTTGATTAAGAATCAGCTCTGGTCTCACGCCTCTATATGTAGAAAAGAATGGCAACGATTTAAGAATTCGCTTAAGAATCAGCTCTTATCCCACGCCTCTATATGTAGAAAATAAAATGGCAGCGATTTGAGCATCTTTAAAGAATATGCTCTTGTCTCACGCCTCTATATGTAGAAAATAAAATGGCAGCGATTTGAGAATTGGATTAAGATTCAGCCCAGTTCTCTCGCCGCTTTAGTACAGCAAATAGCTGGACAGCGCTTTGAGCATTCCCTTAAGAATCAGCACATGTCTCGCGCCTCTTCAGTACATCAGATCAAATAACAACGGTTGGAGCATTTCGCAAGCAAGCTTCTAAAGTACATCAGACAGTAGAGCAACGATTTGAGGATCTTTAAAAAATCAGCTCTTGTCTCACGCCTCTATAGTACATCAGATAACATAGCAATGATTTGAGCATCTTTAAAGAATCAGCTCTTGTCTCACGCCTCTAAAGTACATCAGATAACAGAGCAACGATTTGAGCATCTTTGAAGAATCAGCTTTGGTCTCACGCCTCTTTAGTACATCAGATAGCAGAGCAACGATTTGAGCATCTTTGAAGAATCAGCTTTGGTCTCACGACTCTTTAGTACATCAGATAACAGAGCAATGATTTGAGCATCTTTAAGGAATCAGCTCTTGTCTTACCCCTCTATAGTACATCAGATGACAAAGCAACGATTTGAGCATCTTTAAAGAATCAGCTCTTGTTTCACGCCTCTAAAGTACATCAGATAACAGAGCAACGATTTGAGCATCTTTGAAGAATCAGCTTTGGTCTCACGCCTCTTTAGTACATCAGATAGCAGAGCAACGATTTGAGCATCTTTAAAGAATCAGCTCTTGTTTCACGCCTCTATAGTACATCAGATAGCAGAACAACGATTTGAGCATCTTTAAAGAATCAGCTCTGGTCCCCCGCCTCTAAAGTACATCAGACAGCAGAGCAACGATTTGAGCATCTTTAAAGAATCAGCTCTTGTCTCACGCCTCTATAGTACATCAGATAGCAGAGCAACGATTTGAGCATCTTTAAAGAATCAGCTCTTGTTTCACGCCTCTTTAGTACATCAGATAGCAGAGCAACGATTTGAGGATCTTTAAAGAATCAGCTCTTGTCTCACGCCTCTTTAGTACATCAGATAACAGAGCAACGATTTGAGCATCTTTAAAGAATCAGCTCATGTTTCACGCCTCTTTAGTACATCAGATAGCAGAGCAACGATTTGAGGATCTTTAAAGAATCAGCTCTTGTCACACGCCTCTATAGTACATCAGATAGCAGAGCAACGATTTGAGCATCTTTAAAGAATCAGCTTTGGTCTTACGCCTCTATAGTACATCAGATAGCAGAGCAACGATTTGAGAATCTTTAAAGAATCAGCTCTTGTTTCACGCCTCTATAGTACATCAGATAGCAGAGCAACGATTTGAGCATCTTTGAAGAATCAGCTTTGGTCTCACGCCTCTTTAGTACATCAGATAGCAGAGCAACGATTTGAGCATCTTTAAAGAATCAGCTCTTGTTTCACGCCTCTTTAGTACATCAGATAGCAGAGCAACGATTTGAGGATCTTTAAAGAATCAGCTCTTGTCTCACGCCTCTATAGTACATCAGATAACAGAGCAACGATTTGAGCATCTTTAAAGAATCAGCTCTTGTCTCACGCCTCTATAGTACATCAGATAGCAGAGCAACGATTTGAGCATCTTTAAAGAATCAGCTTTGGTCTTACGCCTCTAAAGTACATCAGATAGCAGAGCAACGATTTGAGCATCTTTAAAGAATCAGCTCTTGTCTCACGCCTCTATAGTACATCAGATAGCAGAGCAACGATTTGAGCATCTTTAAGAATCAGCTCTTGTTTCACGCCTCTTTAGTACATCAGATAGCAGAGCAACGATTTGAGGATCTTTAAAGAATCAGCTCTTGTCTCACGCCTCTTTAGTACATCAGATAACAGAGCAACGATTTGAGCATCTTTAAAGAATCAGCTCATGTTTCACGCCTCTTTAGTACATCAGATAGCAGAGTAACGATTTGAGGATCTTTAAAGAATCAGCTCTTGTCTCACGCCTCTATAGTACATCAGATAACAGAGCAACGATTTGAGCATCTTTAAAGAATCAGCTCTTGTCTCACGCCTCTATAGTACATCAGATAGCAGAGCAACGATTTGAGCATCTTTAAAGAATCAGCTCTTGTTTCACGCGTCTTTAGTACATCAGATAGCAGAGCAACGATTTGAGCATCTTTAAAGAATCAGCTCTGGTCTCACGCCTCTTTAGTACATCAGATAGCAGAGCAACGATTTGAGCATCTTTAAAGAATCAGCTCTTGTTTCACGCCTCTTTAGTACATCAGATAGCAGAGCAACGATTTGAGGATCTTTAAAGAATCAGCTCTTGTGTCACACCTCTATAGTACATCAGATAACAGAGCAACGATTTGAGCATCTTTAAAGAATCAGCTCTTGTCTCACGCCTCTATAGTACATCAGATAACAGAGCAACGATTTGAGCATCTTTAAAGAATCAGCTCTTGTTTCACGCCTCTTTAGTACATCAGATAGCAGAGCAACGATTTGAGGATCTTTAAAGAATCAGCTCTTGTCTCACGCCTCTATAGTACATCAGATAACAGAGCAATGATTTGAGCATCTTTAAAGAATCAGCTCTTGTCTTACCCCTCTATAGTACATCAGATAGTAGAGCAACGATTTGAGCGTCTTTTAAGAATCAGCTCTTGTCGCACGCGTCTATAGTACATCAGATAGCAGAGCAACGATTTGAGCATCTTTGAAGAATCAGCTTTGGTCTCACGCCTCTTTAGTACATCAGATAGCAGAGCAACGATTTGAGCATCTTTAAAGAATCAGCTTTGGTCTCACGCCTCTTTAGTACATCAGATAGCAGAGCAACGATTTGAGGATCTTTAAAGAATCAGCTCTTGTCTCACGCCTCTATAGTACATCAGATAACAGAGCAACGATTTGAGCATCTTAAAAGAATCAGCTCTTGTCTCACGCCTCTATAGTACACCAGATAGCAGAGCAACGATTTGAGCATCTTTAAAGAATCAGCTCTTGTTTCACGCGTCTTTAGTACATCAGATAGCAGAGCAACGATTTGAGCATCTTTAAAGAATCAGCTTTGGTCTCACGCCTCTTTAGTACATCAGATAGCAGAGCAACGATTTGAGCATCTTTAAAGAATCAGCTTTGGTCTCACGCCTCTTTAGTACATCAGATAGCAGAGCAACGATTTGAGCATCTTTAAAGAATCAGCTTTGGTCTCATGCCTCTTTAGTACATCAGATAGCAGAGCAACGATTTGAGCATCTTTAAAGAATCAGCTTTGGTCTCACGCCTCTATAGTACATAAGATAGCAGAGCAACGATTTGAGGATCTTTAAAGAATCAGCTCTTGTCTCACACCTCTTTAGTACATCAGATAGCAGAGCAACGATTTGAGGATCTTTAAAGAATCAGCTCTTGTCACACGCCTCTATAGTACATCAGATAGCAGAGCAACGATTTGAGCATCTTTAAAGAATCAGCTTTGGTCTTACGCCTCTAAAGTACATCAGATAGCAGAGTAACGATTTGAGCATCTTTAAAGAATCAGCTCTTGTTTCACGCCTCTATAGTACATCAGATAGCAGAGCAACGATTTGAGCATCTTTGAAGAATCAGCTTTGGTCTCACGCCTCTTTAGTACATCAGATAGCAGAGCAACGATTTGAGCATCTTTAAAGAATTAGCTCTTGTTTACCCCTCTATAGTACATCAGATAGCAGAGCAACGATTTGAGCATCTTTAAATAATCAGCTCTTGTCTTACCCCTCTATAGTACATCAGATAGCAGAGTAACGATTTGAGCATCTTTGAAGAATCAGCTTTGGTCTCACGCCTCTTTAGTACATCAGATAACAGAGCAACGATTTGAGCATCTTTAAAGAATCAGCTCTTGTCTTACGCCTCTATAGTACATCAGATAGCAGAGCAACGATTTGAGCATCTTTAAAGAATCAGCTCTTGTCTCACGCCTCTTTAGTACATCAGTTAGCAGAGCAACGATTTGAGCATCTTTGAAGAATCAGCTCTTGTCTCGCGCATCTATAGTACATCAGATAGCAAAGCAACGATTTGAGCATCTTTGAAGAATCTGCTCTTGTCTCACGCCTCTTTAGTACATCAGATAGCAGAACAACGATTTGAGCATCTTTAAAGAATCAGCTTTGGTCTCACGACTCTTTAGTACATCAGATAACAGAGCAATGATTTGAGCATCTTTAAAGAATCAGCTCTTGTCTTACCCCTCTATAGTACATCAGATGGCAGAGCAAAGATTTGAGCATCTTTAAAGAATCAGATCTTGTCTTACCCCTCTAAAGTACATCAGATAACAGAACAACGATTTGAGCATCTTTAAAGAATCAGCTCTTGTCTTACGCCTCTATAGTACAGCAGATAACAGAGCAACGATTTGAGCATCTTTAAAGAATCAGCCCTTGTCTTACGCCTCTATAGTACATCAGATAGCAGAGCAACGATTTGAGCATCTTTAAAGTATCAGCATTTGTCTTACGCCTCTATAGTACATCAGATAGCAGAGCAACGATTTGAGCATCTTTAAAGAATCAGCTCTTGTCTTACGCCTCTATAGTACATCAGATAACAGAGCAACGATTTGAGTATTCTTGTTAGGAACTCCTCTTGTCTCAAGAATCTTTTAAAGTACATCAGATAGCAGAGTAACGATTTGGGCATTATCTTTAAAATCGTCCAATCGCGATCCTTGTAGTAGTGACCAGGGGCATTATTGTATGGACAAGGGTATGATTCAGATCCACTGCGGTTGTCCAGAGACAATTGTAACTACTCGAGCATTTCCATAACCTAAGACATTCCCGTCTCCGCGCTTTCACATGACAAACCTGATGAATTCAGAGGTATGCGGCACTTGGCTATCTGTTGTTGAGCCTGGGGTCCGGGGTACCGTTTTACTACACAACTTATGTAAACTATTTGCGTGAGTCATAACTGATAAACATTGATAGCATCTTCAATGAATGTACAATGTTACAATGTGACATGTCATTGGAAGAGTCTCGGAGAGTCGATTCCAATGTTTTGTTACTTTACAATATTGCTGTGCCCAATATTGAATTAAGAGGAATTGTTGTTTTAGACTTAAGCCAATATTAAGCGTAAACTGTTTAGTATAACGATACCCTGGTCCGTGCATGTACCCCGCACCGGGGTATTTTGGTGTGACACCGGTCAGGAATTACTCCGGGAGGTTGTTGTACAATAAAAAGTAGTTCATGATAATTTTGATTGTTACTTTGTGTGTTAATTATATGCTTACAAGATACACGAGGGGGCCTTTTTGCCTGCTTTTGATCTTTTGCTGGAGTTTGCCATGATTAAAAGGCTTTGGGTTTTTTCCAGAACTACTTGCCACGGAAGGTGAAACGCAATTGAAGATGCGCTTTGCTGACTTCTTCATTTTTGGATGCGTTTCTATAGGGTGGTATAAAGAGTTGGCTGATAGGGAAAAAAGTAGGTATTTATCGTAATGTTTTGGTGTGCTTATTTGACTGACTACAGAGTTTGGATTAGTGAAAAAAGGGAGGGTTAACTCTGAAATGTCATGAAAGGTACTTTGAAGGGGCCAAAACGGCTGTTTTTGTATGCAATATGTAAGGGCCAAAACTGAGTGGGGTCACACCATACGCACAGGCCAGAATCCTTTGCTACCTCGTTTGTCGAAAGTTCGTTGGTTTGAATCCTAGCGGGGTCAAACCCAAAGCCATCTGAAACAACGATAGTTGCGGCGTCCCTCCATCACACTCTGTGTAATGAAAGGGGGAGGGACAAATATCATGAATGAAAAGTGATTTCAATGGAAAACCCTGACAAAAACCACGGAACGCCGTTATCTAATTGAAAAATTGTTGAAAACTGTTTGCTTAAATTAAATTAAAAAAAAAGTAACCACCCTTGTAAGGTGTACCCTGTATTTAAGAGTCGCTCTGAATAACCACTGTACACTATTCAAACGTAGTATATAACAGTTTTTCAGAAAAATCGCAGTGACATCACTTATCTAGTCCCCTAGGCTTGGTCATAATTGATACTGCCGTACAAGAATCTCGAACATGGCTTTCCATTCCAAACACTTTAACCGTAACCTAGTCAAACTAGCGAGAAGTAATAACCATATATGTGTGTTTAAGTCTTCAGGACCTTCCAAAAAGATATATATTCAATCTTAGATTCCCAAGCCCATTATCTTGCGAATAACGTTATACCGTGAACTGCATGTATTTATAAATATAGAACAAAAATACCCAATCTTAAAATAGACTTCGGGGGAACCGAATCCTATTTTAATAGATATGTTGCAATGGTTTAATGAATGACTCGTTTCTTAAGGAGTGTCGCATATTCGAACCAAACGTACAAGAGACATGACTTGGTTGTTAACTTATGATTCATAATATCAATTTATTCGAAAAGACCGATTTGTGAATACTGACTAGAAGAAAATGATTACGCGGAAATATGTATTGAATACTTTCGTCACACTGTGTATATTATGCGGATTCACGCGTCATTTGACGTCGTCCGAGGAGATAGCGGAGTTTCAATATCCGTGTTATGTAGATGTGTGTACTTTTCCCAGACAGTTTTGTAATTCGGACAAGTATGAGAAGAGGTGTAGTCCCTGTTCTGAGTCGACTTGTAAACAGAATAGGATTCCTCTAGCATGTAAATACCAGTGTAGCCTAATAAATAACCGTGAGTATAATTTATTTATTAGCCATTTGAAAAAAAAATGATAATGATTCCTTTAAAGTTAAAGTAGAAAAAATACTAGTGTTACCTGATAAACAACCATGGGTATAACATACTCTTTCTTTTATCCTGTGTAAACAGGAGATTATTCCCCTATGCATAAATAGCAGTATTAATTTATAAACAACCGTGAGTATATTTTAATTATCTTTACTTTGTAAACAGGGGAGAATTCCTCTAGGTATTGATATCAGTTTTACATAATAAATAACCGTGAGTAAACTATATTAAACGTATAATCGGATTTTTAAACATGATATAATTCCTCTAGCATATAAATACCTGTGATACTGCAGATGATAAAGAAAAAAACCCAGCAATTCATTCTGTTTAGTTCAGACTTAGTTATCTTACATCGATGGTAAAACAAATCCTACAACTCAGTGTGATCTTTCTCGATTCTGCTTCCACATTTTCTTTATATTTTGGTGTGAAAATCGTTGTGACGAAAGGACAAATTGCTCTTTAAGAGCAATTTATCCTTTGGCAACAAATGTTTTTAAAAACTTCTCGCAGTAGATGGTCAAACATGAGGCATCTTAGAGTAAGGCATAGATTTAGTAGGTGACAAGAAATATGGCGTAGTTGGACATCTATAGAACGGAACGTATGCTTGATTATTAAAATATTCATAAAATACTTTGGAATAAATAATTTTGATAAAAAAGGAAGTTAATTGATCGTGAAAAGGCTTTAAAATTGTCAAAAATCTCAATTAACATCTGCTGTAATGCTTTTTAAAGGTCATTTGATTATTTGATGAATTGAGTTTTATTTAATGCTCAATGAAATTGCTACAGGAGTCATTATACACCACTGTGACAAAACGATAAGATGCTTTTTATCTTTTTTCTGTAATGATGTTACACAATATCTTAGAGAGAATAAAGTGTTCACAGCTTTTGTTTTATCGCCAATTTGTTCATTTAATTACAAAAAGATACATCTGCCATTGTTTTGAATTTAGACCATCCTCATTTCCGATATGGGGGTATTCAATTAGGTAGTATTTTCCAGAAATCGGACTGTTCATATCTACAATCGAAGAGTACGATAGACGAGCGTATTATCTCTTACATATTAACCTCGTAGTTACGTCACACCACTTGACATTAACAAATGATCCGTCGCCGAAATATAAACTATCATCTTTAGACATAACGTTACTTTCAAAAACAGAATTCCGTGGGGACACACGATGAAGAATCTAAAGAAAAGGTCGGCATCAATGTTTACGAAGGTAAAGAGTCCGTCTCGCTTACAGTTACACGGAAGGTTGACGGTTCGATACTGGGCTGTTTCATAACAGAGGTCAAATACAATGGCTAACAGTTTAGGGGTTATAGTGATACTAGGACGCTAGTTATATGTCGGAAATGTTAGCACTGGTCCAGGGTCCTGCCTTACAAAGGTTCGCACAATAGATTCCCGCGTAAACGTAAATGTAAAAGAGGAAAAATAGTACCAAAGGAAATCGTTAAAACACGGATCCTACATTGGAAGTCTGTATCGTACTTTAAAACGTTTGTCTATGTTTCATTCACACACAAACAAATAAAAAATTATATTTAGTGCCGTTTCTATCTAACCCATTACCCATAATAATAACGACATTTGACTACTTTGTTGCAGACGAATTTGAAAAACATTGTTGGAAAAGGAGAGATTGCTCTCAACGAGCAATTTCTCCTTTTCCAACATTTTTTTCTGACCTATAATAAGATTACTTTTCCAATTACATCCCGCATGGAAATGTCGTCTGCAAACTCTTTCAATTTGGGACAGTCGTAAATTTCGCGTTTGGTAAAGGGTTCAGATCCAAGGTTTTCGCCATTAATTTAGACGTAGAGTTATGCATTTTGGTATAAGTCCCCAGGTCAGTTGATCTTCAAATTCAATAAATCTCTTCGTACGCAACATTATTGGCGAAACTTACTTGCATAAATTAAGCCCAAATCATTCTCTGGTGAAATAATTCAGTCTTCAATAACAAATAATTCTGATAGTCATGTCGTCCTTAAAGGGGATTTCTCTCATATTGTGTTCCGAGAGTAACAAACGTTTTAAAAGAGATTTAAACAACCATTTTCACAAAATGAGTAAATATAATTATTTTCTTATCTTAAACTTTATTTAGTGCCTTTCATGGCTTTAGAAAATTTGAGTTACAAAAAGTAGCGTCTTAAGATAAGGGACTCCCTGACTATCTAAATCACTTTATCCTGTCACCAGCGCAATGAACGGACCGATAACAGGGTGCCGTATAACATTTGTGATATCCGGCACTAACCATATACACATTCACGAGCGAAATAATGATGTCATATGTACGTCATGGCATATGACGTCATGTGTACATCATTCTCTACTTGTTTTCTGTCTTTTGTTTCCTTTATTTTGTATTTTGTTTTCAGTTTGTTTGTTAATAATAATCCATGGAGGTAACAGGATAAATAGAATAGATGATTGGTGTCTTTGAATAGGAAAAGTTATCGGGCTCGGCATCGGAATATTATCCGTTTCGCCTTCGGCTCACCGGATAATATTCCTACGCCTTGCCCGATAACATTTCCGATTCACGACAACAACCATCTATTCTCTATCAGGGTTTTTTTTGCAGGGAGGAAATAATCTATCTTTGTTTACAAAATAAAGTGTTTAAACACTTTACAATATCTGCCAGACAGATATTCGATATGTTTACCAACGCGGTTAAGAATGGGATTATGAAGCGTAACCATTATCTAGTTTTATGTAACCCTATAGACCTGGGTTGACATTTTATCGATAAATCTCAATTTGTGAGGCAGTCGCTTTAAGGTTAATATGAATAGAATACCAACTTGCTGACGCTAGTACTGGCAACCCATGACGTTCGTCTGTCAAGTATTCAAGTAGTTACTCTCCTTGGCCTCAAACGAATTAACCTATTTCTATCCTGATTCATTCATGGGTTTCTGTCTGTTACGCGATAAATGAATGACGTAGAACAGACGATATGTTGGTTTCCCACCATTTTAACCCGTTACCAAACAATAAAGGCATTTCACCAGTGTGTTGCAGACGACTCTGGAAAACATTGTTGGAAAGGAAGGAATTGCTCGTAACGAGCAATTTTTCCTTTTCGTTCAATATTTTCTACACTATGAAAAGACCATTTTCCAATTTCCTCATAATTAGAAATGTAGTCCGAAAACGCCATCAATTTGGGACAGTCGAAAATCTGGCGTTGGATAAAGGTTTACTACATTTCTCCAAAGTACAAAAGTTCATGTTATATGGATACAAATAAAAGTATATACACATATCGGCTGCCTTTGAGGTTAACAGGAAGACAAACTATTGCAGAGATCGAGCAGAGATTGCTCGTCTATGGTAATTTCTTATTAGTCAAAATGATTTCAGTTCAATTCTAGATTGACGAGTTTAGTCGAGCCCAAAATTGTAATGGGTTGAAGTGTTTCCAGTAAGACAAGTGCCCTCGAGACAGCTAGTGTTTTCATTGTTCCGTTATTTCGTAATGGATCATGCGCGCTCATGTGGCAAGCGTGTGTGGTTTGACAACATATTGTTTCAGGTTCGAACCCTTGCTCGCCTCGTAATTCGTGCGTGAGCTCTTAAACCAGAGCTTTCGAAGTTAGAGCTGTGATAATCGTTAAACACAAACGAATAGAAAGTATGATAAAAGATGGTTTTGAATGATCCATTCCCTTACCAATCAGATCGATTAGTTTATCAATTAAAGCGATTACCCATTCCGTCACCAGTCATTCTGTCAGAGTGGTTTCTGGATTCTACTGCAACATGTATGCCAACAAAAGGTATACTGGAAGGAGTTTACAATGGAGGCCATTCAGAATGAATGTTTAGACAGTATGATCTCCCAGTCTTACATTAGTTGCGAATGAATGCTTGATTTCCAATCAGGTATCAATGTTATATATAGGTTAAACTGAACATTACTACTGGTTGTGAAACTATGCGCTGCTTTTAAGTCTTGAATTAGTTACGAATGGACGCTTGATTTCCCGTCAAGTATTAATATGTTATATAGGTTAACCTGTACATTACTACTGGTTGTGAAACTGTGTGCTGCTTTTAAATCTTGAATAAAATACGAATGGATGCTTGATTTCCCGTCAAGTATTAATGTTATAAACACTGCAGGCTAAACTGTACATTACTGCTGGTTGTGAAACTATGCGCTGCTGTTGTCTTGAATAAGGTACGAATGAACGCTTGATACATACTAGCTCACGAAACCCGAGTAGATGCTAATATAAACTCTTATAGATACACAACACCTTAATATTTCATATTTACGGATGCGTCACGATTGTAAAAAAGCGCAGACGTGAAATATAAGGTTTGAAAAAAATAATGACAATTCCTCTTATGATACCGTAAAAATAGTACATCGTATACGGGAGGAATTACAAGGAGCACATTTCGTTGAGAGGCTACGTTTTACTAAGATAAAAATAAGTATTGCATGATACATTTGGCTATGACATTTATTATGAAATATTTTTAAGCCCATCCTACATCACAACTGAAACAAAACATCAAAGCAAAACGAAAAGCGATAGTAGAAATTGATTCTCTTCGTTAATGGTCTTTTTGGAAAAATGGTTAAAACTTTATGACTGGAAAACTGCTGGAGTTGCAGTGGTTCAGGCAATTAGGTCTTTGGTTCAGGTGAATTGTGTCGGCTACTGAAAACGAGGGGGTTATGGGTTCAAAATCTCGTAGGTAGCGGAGACCACTTTGATATTTCACTACTCCACATTGTGTGCGAGTTCTGGTTATTTATCAAGGAAGAAGAATTGGGAGTGATTGATATAAGTAGTAGGAACTTACATGTCGCATTTATGTCACCTCTATGCCACCGTAGGAACTTGCATGACAATCAATGTAAAATGAATAAGTTAAATTAAGCTGAAAAGCTAGTTTAGAGTCAATGTATACTGTCGTTATTTCGAGTTAGTAAGTCGATACCTTATTATTTTTCAATGTTTCTTTCCAAACGTATTTTTTTTATATGTGTTTTACATCACATCAACATTATTTCAGTTATGTAGCGATGCCGACTATTAATGATAGAGGTCTTTCCCATACTCTACTGCCCACGAGGGCTGGTCAAGGTGGGTAGAACCATCGGCATTCCGTAAGTCAGTCGGGAGACTGCCTCTCATGAAAATCAATATCCCTTTCAGGATTTGAACCTACGCGAAGAGGGGCCATGTGATTTCAAGTTCTGTACTCTAACCACTAGGCCACAGAGGCCCTCCAAACGTATTACTATCGCACATAAGCCATGGTATCACATAGGACATGTGCAATATCAGAACAGCATAACATAGCATATACATGTAGATTTAAACTTATGAAATCTATTATATCTTGGTTTTGTAAAATAAATCATGAAACAAATATATATAAAAAAAGTAGAATAACAAACAAAAAAAAGATAGATTAAATGATAATAACAAAAAAACTATTATTTCTCTTGTTTGTTGTAACGATAAATGTCTTGGGTTTCCTTATCAATAAATGTGTTAATTGAGACACGTATATATTATACAAAATTTGGTAATGAGGTGACGATACCATTAATGTTTATTTCAGGATCAGAGGAGTCATCTGTGGTGCCAAGTTGGCGTGAGTATTTCTATTTGGTTACCTTTCTTATATTTAATATCGTTTTCAACAATAAGTGCCAAGTTATATCGCAATTCTCCCTAATATCAAACCAGAATTTTCATCTTTTGTCTCACGGCTGGCTTTCAAATTCATTATTAAGTCACAATTTCCCATAGTACCACGAAAGAAAGCCATTGCTTCTGTTCGTTTATATAATTTCTCCTTTTCCAACATTTTTTTCTGACCTATAATAAGATTACTTTTCCAATTACATCCCGCATGGAAATGTCTTCTGCAAACTCTTTCAATTTGGGACAGTCGTAAATTTCGCGTTTGGTAAAGGGTTCAGATCCAAGGTTTTCGCCATTAATTTAGACGTAGAGTTACGCATTTTGGTATAAGGTCCCCAGGTCAGTTGATCTTCAAATTCAATAAATCTCTTCGTACGCAACATTATTGGCGAAACTTACTTGCATAAATCAAGCCCAAATCATTCTCTGGTGAAATAATTCAGTCTTCAATAACAAATAATTCTGATAGTCATGTCGTCCTTAAAGGGACTCTCTCTCATATTGTGTTCCGAGAGTAACAAACGTTTTAAAAGAGATTTAAACAACCATTTTCACAAAATGAGTAAATATAATTATTTTCTTATCTTAAACTTTATTTAGTGCCTTTCATGGCTTTAGAAAATTTGAGTTACAAAAAGTAGCGTCTTAAGATAAGGGACTCCCTGACTATCTAAATCACTTTATCCTGTCACCAGCGCAATGAACGGACCGATAACAGGGTGCCGTATAACATTTGTGATATCCGGCACTAACCATATACACATTCACGAGCGAAATAATGACGTCATATGTACGTCATGGCATATGACGTCATGTGTACATCATTCTCTACTTGTTTTCTGTCTTTTGTTTCCTTTATTTTGTATTTTGTTTTCAGTTTGTTTGTTAATAATAATCCATGGAGGTAACAGGATAAATAGAATAGATGATTGGTGTCTTTGAAATGGAAAAGTTATCGGGCTCGGCATCGGAATATTATCCGTTTCGCCTTCGGCTCACCGGATAATATTCCTACGCCTTGCCCGATAACATTTCCGATTCACGACACCAACCATCTATTCTCTATCAGGGTTTTTTTTTGCAGGGAGGAAATAATCTATCTTTGTTTACAAAATAAAGTGTTTAAACACTTTACAATATCTGCCAGACAGATATTCGATATGTTTACCAACGCGGTTAAGAATGGGATTATGAAGCGTAACCATTATCTGGTTTTATGTAACCCTATAGATCTGGGTTGACATTTTATCGATAAATCTCAATTTGTGAGGCAGTCGCTTTAAGGTTAATATGAATAGAATACCAACTTGCTGACGCTAGTACTGGCAACCCATGACGTTCGTCTGTCAAGTATTCAAGTAGTTACTCTCCTTGGCCTCAAACGAATTAACCTATTTCTATCCTGATTCATTCATGGGTTTCTGTCTGTTACGCGATAAATGAATGACGTAGAACAGACGATATGTTGGTTTCCCACCATTTTAACCCGTTACCAAACAATAAAGGCATTTCACCAGTGTGTTGCAGACGACTCTGGAACATTGTTGGAAAGGAAGGAATTGCTCGTAACGAGCAATTTTTCCTTTTCGTTCAATATTTTCTACACTATGAAAAGACCATTTTCCAATTTCCTCATAATTAGAAATGTAGTCCGAAAACGCCATCAATTTGGGACAGTCGAAAATCTGGCGTTGGATAAAGGTTTACTACATTTCTCCAAAGTACAAAAGTTCATGTTATATGGATACAAATAAAAGTATATACACATATCGGCTGCCTTTGAGGTTAACAGGAAGACAAACTATTGCAGAGATCGAGCAGAGATTGCTCGTCTATGGTAATTTCTTATTAGTCAAAATGATTTCAGTTCAATTCTAGATTGACGAGTTTAGTCGAGCCCAAAATTGTAATGGGTTGAAGTGTTTCCAGTAAGACAAGTGCCCTCGAGACAGCTAGTGTTTTCATTGTTCCGTTATTTCGTAATGGATCATGCGCGCTCATGTGGCAAGCGTGTGTGGTTTGACAACATATTGTTTCAGGTTCGAACCCTTGCTCGCCTCGTAATTCGTGCGTGAGCTCTTAAACCAGAGCTTTCGAAGTTAGAGCTGTGATAATCGTTAAACACAAACGAATAGAAAGTATGATAAAAGATGGTTTTGAATGATCCATTCCCTTACCAATCAGATCGATTAGTTTATCAATTAAAGCGATTACCCATTCCGTCACCAGTCATTCTGTCAGAGTGGTTTCTGGATTCTACTGCAACATGTATGCCAACAAAAGGTATACTGGAAGGAGTTTACAATGGAGGCCATTCAGAATGAATGTTTAGACAGTATGATCTCCCAGTCTTACATTAGTTGCGAATGAATGCTTGATTTCCAATCAGGTATCAATGTTATATATAGGTTAAACTGAACATTACTACTGGTTGTGAAACTATGCGCTGCATTTAAGTCTTGAATTAGTTACGAATGGACGCTTGATTTCCCGTCAAGTATTAATATGTTATATAGGTTAACCTGTACATTACTACTGGTTGTGAAACTGTGTGCTGCTTTTAAATCTTGAATAAAATACGAATGGATGCTTGATTTCCCGTCAAGTATTAATGTTATAAACACTGCAGGCTAAACTGTACATTACTACTGGTTGTGAAACTATGCGCTGCTGTTGTCTTGAATAAGGTACGAATGAACGCTTGATACATACTAGCTCACGAAACCCGAGTAGATGCTAATATAAACTCTTATAGATACACAACACCTTAATATTTCATATTTACGGATGCGTCACGATTGTAAAAAAGCGCAGACGTGAAATATAAGGTTTGAAAAAAATAATGACAATTCCTCTTATGATACCGTAAAAATAGTACATCGTATACGGGAGGAATTACAAGGAGCACATTTCGTTGAGAGGCTACGTTTTACTAAGATAAAAATAAGTATTGCATGATACATTTGGCTATGACATTTATTATGAAATATTTTTAAGCCCATCCTACATCACAACTGAAACAAAACATCAAAGCAAAACGAAAAGCGATAGTAGAAATTGATTCTCTTCGTTAATGGTCTTTTTGGAAAAATGGTTAAAACTTTATGACTGGAAAACTGCTGGAGTTGCAGTGGTTCAGGCAATTAGGTCTTTGGTTCAGGTGAATTGTGTCGGCTACTGAAAACGAGGGGGTTATGGGTTCAAAATCTCGTAGGTAGCGGAGACCACTTTGATATTTCACTACTCCACATTGTGTGCGAGTTCTGGTTATTTATCAAGGAAGAAGAATTGGGAGTGATTGATATAAGTAGTAGGAACTTACATGTCGCATTTATGTCACCTCTATGCCACCGTAGGAACTTGCATGACAATCAATGTAAAATGAATAAGTTAAATTAAGCTGAAAAGCTAGTTTAGAGTCAATGTATACTGTCGTTATTTCGAGTTAGTAAGTCGATACCTTATTATTTTTCAATGTTTCTTTCCAAACGTATTTTTTTTATATGTGTTTTACATCACATCAACATTATTTCAGTTATGTAGCGATGCCGACTATTAATGATAGAGGTCTTTCCCATACTCTACTGCCCACGAGGGCTGGTCAAGGTGGGTAGAACCATCGGCATTCCGTAAGTCAGTCGGGAGACTGCCTCTCATGAAAATCAATATCCCTTTCAGGATTTGAACCTACGCGAAGAGGGGCCATGTGATTTCAAGTTCTGTACTCTAACCACTAGGCCACAGAGGCCCTCCAAACGTATTACTATCGCACATAAGCCATGGTATCACATAGGACATGTGCAATATCAGAACAGCATAACATAGCATATACATGTAGATTTAAACTTATGAAATCTATTATATCTTGGTTTTGTAAAATAAATCATGAAACAAATATATATAAAAAAAGTAGAATAACAAACAAAAAAAAGATAGATTAAATGATAATAACAAAAAAACTATTATTTCTCTTGTTTGTTGTAACGATAAATGTCTTGGGTTTCCTTATCAATAAATGTGTTAATTGAGACACGTATATATTATACAAAATTTGGTAATGAGGTGACGATACCATTAATGTTTATTTCAGGATCAGAGGAGTCATCTGTGGTGCCAAGTTGGCGTGAGTATTTCTATTTGGTTACCTTTCTTATATTTAATATCGTTTTCAACAATAAGTGCCAAGTTATATCGCAATTCTCCCTAATATCAAACCAGAATTTTCATCTTTTGTCTCACGGCTGGCTTTCAAATTCATTATTAAGTCACAATTTCCCATAGTACCACGAAAGAAAGCCATTGCTTCTGTTCGTTTATATAATTTCTCCTTTTCCAACATTTTTTTCTGACCTATAATAAGATTACTTTTCCAATTACATCCCGCATGGAAATGTCGTCTGCAAACTCTTTCAATTTGGGACAGTCGTAAATTTCGCGTTTGGTAAAGGGTTCAGATCCAAGGTTTTCGCCATTAAAGGTCAAATTTCCCGATAAACAAAATTTTCTTTAATTATCGTTTTTGAATTAGGTTATGGTTTCGTTATGACGGAGGTAATGATTTTTTTCTCATATAGAAGCGAAAAATGTTGTTTTTGACTACTTTTATTCACCTTTATCGATTTTTGTGAATGACTTATCTCCCTTGTTGTGACGTCATTTGTGCTTCAAAGTCATATGAACTAACAGTAAGAAGAATCTAGTTCTCAGTAACGACGGTGTTTTTGCACAAATTTCGGACATTTTAAGTGTTGAATTGTGTTTGGGAAACATAAATTGGATATTGAATATGGTATTTTGACAGGTCTTCTGGTGTTATTCTGCTTTTGGTCGCAGGGATGCGAGTTTCTCCCATTTTCCGACGAACATAAGAGCTGCAAAAAGTTTCGATAAGTTAACTGGACCGTGTTTACTTTACAAATAAGCAAATGATATATTCCCCAAGCAAGAACAGTAGGCTGTGTTACTTTCACTTCGAAGACGGCAAGTTTACGCATTGTTAGGCGTTTCCAAAAAATGATTTTAATGATCTTTAAATGATCGGACTCAATTCAAAGTAATTTATACAGATGAGGACGCTTCAAATTCATTCTACTTATTGAGTAACCGTTATATTTTCCTTATTTGAAACACACCAACAATATTCACTTTACCTTGATGTATTGGTTTCAAGACTGTCAATTTAAACATGACAAAGCTAATCTCACTTTCAAACACCAATCAAGCGATAAAGCATACAATCATGCATCTTGTTCTTATTTGCAAAACTTGTTTTATGTTTTAACATAATCGTAGAAACGTTGCCATTGTACATAAATGAGACAAAATGAAAATGTACGTTGATTGCTATGATAACAAACCGCTTAAAACAAGCAAGTTTCTTTTATCTGCCGTTGTCTTTGAATGAAAATTCAAAGTAATGAATATTTGATATCCGCAAACGGTCTCTGAACTCATCAACGCAAATGATAATGGGTTCGATCTTAACTTAAGCGTCTGCTTTTCGGAATTATTTAAATCACACATCTTATTTTTTGCCATTGGTAATATTGGTTTAAATGACGTATGTCACACTGAAATGCAGGTGTTCAAACATTATTAATACAAATTTATATTGATCATTTAGTAATAAGATCACTTAATATATAATTTACACATTTGAACATAATCTCTTTGTTTACAATTTAAGTGATTATTGTCAGTTTATCTCACATACAAAGGGTCAATCAACAGACATCGGACATTACAAGGATTAAGGGTCGTGATGCAAATTAACACCAATCTGCCACATTTGCACAGTATATTTCAAGTCTCAAGTCCTTTATTGTTTAGGCGAAAGATAGCCTCTGGCGTTAATCTCTTAAATATCTCTGTTGTTAATTAACAGGTCGGACACGTTCTGCTATTCCAGACATGAAATAACAAGCGGCAAATCTCACACTTTCAATGCGTGGCAATTAAATTTATCTTAAAAATCCATTGTTAAGATATAACCAATTAAGACCAAACTCTCACAGGATGTTTGGATTGATAAGGTGTCAGGACATATTTATCTCTCAATGTGACTTACGTGTGATACTTTGTCGTTATGATATTCAAAGAAGTGAACATGTCTTTTTTATTAGAATAGTTTGACACTTCAATAAGTATATGATAATCAGTATTCACCAAAACGGTATTAACTCTATGTTTCAACAAAACAACGTTTTAACATCAATTTCAAGTTTTGTCAAATTGATATTTAAATTCCAAAATCATAAAAAATAAATTCAAATATGTTTATTTAAGGTTGTTAGTAAAATAAACTATGACGATTTTTTTGTTTTAGCTGTTAATTATTAAACCTGTCCGAAAATTAAATGCTCAATATGTCAAGACTACTTACACGAGAGAAAACGAACATTAATATAAAGTGAATATGAAGAACAATTCTTAAGTTCTTAACAGTTGATCTAGAAAGACGACATCGGAATCAATTTCGAAATCATAGACCTTTTACTGGGGGTGGAGTTACTGGAAAGTTGCCGGATGATTTTAACAAATACTCTTAAATGTGCCAGTGTTTAGTTTTGAAATTTGGATGTGTGGTGAAAATGTGAGGTAAAGGATAACCTTCGTATCACAAGTAAGTTGATGTGTAGTGAAAATGTGAGTTAAGGATAACCTTCGTATCACAAGTAAGTTGGGTTATAATACGGTTTGTTTGTTCGCAATTTATGATCTTCTCCCGTTTCATTTCATGTATTGATAAGACAATGCAGGGTGAATTTGACAGTTAATAGTTATACGATGTACGGTGTTAAGACAATTCGTTTATTCAGACCTGTGTCTTTGTTTACTACTCAATTAAAACCTTAATTCTAATACACGATCATCGACGAAAAAGTACTCTTGGTTTTTTTTCAGCAAATATTAATAAAAATAGCTGTTTCAACAAATATCGTCAAAATTTCAAGCCGATTCTTACATATGAAAACATTTACAAATCCTTTCAAATTTACGCGTTACGTCACTTACTTTTTTTTCAAAAGAATATTCTTATAATATGAAACATATTCAATAAAGAAAATGCACTGTCAATCCAAACATTAACTTAAGGATTGCTATTTCGAGGAAAATCGTCCCAATTTCAAGCCGTTCCTTTCATATGAACGCATTGACATATCCTTGTAAATTCACGCGTTAAGTCACTAATTTATTTTTTCAAATGGATCTTCTTATAATATGAAAACTATCCAGTATACAAAATTCACTGTCAAGCCAAACAATGACTTAAGAATCATTTAATTCAAGGAAAATCGTCCAAATTTCAAGCAATTCCTTTCATATGAACAGGTTTACGCAATGACAAATCCATGCAAATTCACGGGTTAAATTATTAATTCATCTTTTTTCAAATTGATATTCTTATAAAATGAATCATATTCAATAAAGAAAATGCGCTGTCAATCCAAACAATGACTTTAGGATCGTTTATTTGAAGAAAAACACCAATTCTAACCAGCGATCGCTCTTCACGCCCTTTACATGGCGCATTCAGTGGATCACGAGTGACGTCACAACAAAGGGAAGTAAGTCATACGAACTTTTATTAATCGGTGCGCTATGACGGTGATTTATGACGTAATGCGTTATGCTTAAATGTTGCAAATAATTTCAATGTGATTCTTTTACTTCATATTTTAATTTTATGAAATAAACCCAACCTGTACATATGACCTTTAATTTAGACGTAGAGTTACGCATTTTGGTATAAGGTCCCCAGGTCAGTTGATCTTCAAATTCAATAAATCTCTTCGTACGCAACATTATTGGCGAAACTTACTTGCATAAATCAAGCCCAAATCATTCTCTGGTGAAATAATTCAGTCTTCAATAACAAATAATTCTGATAGTCATGTCGTCCTTAAAGGGACTCTCTCTCATATTGTGTTCCGAGAGTAACAAACGTTTTAAAAGAGATTTAAACAACCATTTTCACAAAATGAGTAAATATAATTATTTTCTTATCTTAAACTTTATTTAGTGCCTTTCATGGCTTTAGAAAATTTGAGTTACAAAAAGTAGCGTCTTAAGATAAGGGACTCCCTGACTATCTAAATCACTTTATCCTGTCACCAGCGCAATGAACGGACCGATAACAGGGTGCCGTATAACATTTGTGATATCCGGCACTAACCATATACACATTCACGAGCGAAATAATGACGTCATATGTACGTCATGGCATATGACGTCATGTGTACATCATTCTCTACTTGTTTTCTGTCTTTTGTTTCCTTTATTTTGTATTTTGTTTTCAGTTTGTTTGTTAATAATAATCCATGGAGGTAACAGGATAAATAGAATAGATGATTGGTGTCTTTGAAATGGAAAAGTTATCGGGCTCGGCATCGGAATATTATCCGTTTCGCCTTCGGCTCACCGGATAATATTCCTACGCCTTGCCCGATAACATTTCCGATTCACGACAACAACCATCTATTCTCTATCAGGGTTTTTTTTGCAGGGAGGAAATAATCTATCTTTGTTTACAAAATAAAGTGTTTAAACACTTTACAATATCTGCCAGACAGATATTCGATATGTTTACCAACGCGGTTAAGAATGGGATTATGAAGCGTAACCATTATCTAGTTTTATGTAACCCTATAGATCTGGGTTGACATTTTATCGAAAAATCTCAATTTGTGAGGCAGTCGCTTTAAGGTTAATATGAATAGAATACCAACTTCCTGACGCTAGTACTGGCAACCCATGACGTTCGTCTGTCAAGTATTCAAGTAGTTACTCTCCTTGGCCTCAAACGAATTAACCTATTTCTATCCTGATTCATTCATGGGTTTCTGTCTGTTACGCGATAAATGAATGACGTAGAACAGACGATATGTTGGTTTCCCACCATTTTAACCCGTTACCAAACAATAAAGGCATTTCACCAGTGTGTTGCAGACGACTCTGGAAAACATTGTTGGAAAGGAAGGAATTGCTCGTAACGAGCAATTTTTCCTTTTCGTTCAATATTTTCTACACTATGAAAAGACCATTTTCCAATTTCCTCATAATTAGAAATGTAGTCCGAAAACGCCATCAATTTGGGACAGTCGAAAATCTGGCGTTGGATAAAGGTTTACTACATTTCTCCAAAGTACAAAAGTTCGTGTTATATGGATACAAATAAAAGTATATACACATATCGGCTGCCTTTGAGGTTAACAGGAAGACAAACTATTGCAGAGATCGAGCAGAGATTGCTCGTCTATGGTAATTTCTTATTAGTCAAAATGATTTCAGTTCAATTCTAGATTGACGAGTTTAGTCGAGCCCAAAATTGTAATGGGTTGAAGTGTTTCCAGTAAGACAAGTGCCCTCGAGACAGCTAGTGTTTTCATTGTTCCGTTATTTCGTAATGGATCATGCGCGCTCATGTGGCAAGCGTGTGTGGTTTGACAACATATTGTTTCAGGTTCGAACCCTTGCTCGCCTCGTAATTCGTGCGTGAGCTCTTAAACCAGAGCTTTCGAAGTTAGAGCTGTGATAATCGTTAAACACAAACGAATAGAAAGTATGATAAAAGATGGTTTTGAATGATCCATTCCCTTACCAATCAGATCGATTAGTTTATCAATTAAAGCGATTACCCATTCCGTCACCAGTCATTCTGTCAGAGTGGTTTCTGGATTCTACTGCAACATGTATGCCAACAAAAGGTATACTGGAAGGAGTTTACAATGGAGGCCATTCAGAATGAATGTTTAGACAGTATGATCTCCCAGTCTTACATTAGTTGCGAATGAATGCTTGATTTCCAATCAGGTATCAATGTTATATATAGGTTAAACTGAACATTACTACTGGTTGTGAAACTATGCGCTGCTTTTAAGTCTTGAATTAGTTACGAATGGACGCTTGATTTCCCGTCAAGTATTAATATGTTATATAGGTTAACCTGTACATTACTACTGGTTGTGAAACTGTGTGCTGCTTTTAAATCTTGAATAAAATACGAATGGATGCTTGATTTCCCGTCAAGTATTAATGTTATAAACACTGCAGGCTAAACTGTACATTACTACTGGTTGTGAAACTATGCGCTGCTGTTGTCTTGAATAAGGTACGAATGAACGCTTGATACATACTAGCTCACGAAACCCGAGTAGATGCTAATATAAACTCTTATAGATACACAACACCTTAATATTTCATATTTACGGATGCGTCACGATTGTAAACAAGCGCAGACGTGAAATATAAGGTTTGAAAAAAATAATGACAATTCCTCTTATGATACCGTGAAAATAGTACATCGTATACGGAAGGAATTACAAGGAGCACATTTCGTTGAGAGGCTACGTTTTACTAAGATAAAAATAAGTATTGCATGATACATTTGGCTATGACATTTATTATGAAATATTTTTAAGCCCATCCTACATCACAACTGAAACAAAACATCAAAGCAAAACGAAAAGCGATAGTAGAAATTGATTCTCTTCGTTAATGGTCTTTTTGGAAAAATGGTTAAAACTTTATGACTGGAAAACTGCTGGAGTTGCAGTGGTTCAGGCAATTAGGTCTTTGGTTCAGGTGAAGTGTGTCGACTACTGAAAACGAGGGGGTTATGGGTTCAAAATCTCGTGAGTAGCGGAGACCACTTTGATATTTCACTACTCCACATTGTGTGCGAGTTCTGGTTATTTATCAAGGAAGAAGAATTGGGAGTGATTGATATAAGTAGTAGGAACTTACATGTCGCATTTATGTCACCTCTATGCCACCGTAGAAACTTGCATGACAATCAATGTAAAATGAATAAGTTAAATTAAGCTGAAAAGCTAGTTTAGAGTCAATGTATACTGTCGTTATTTCGAGTTAGTAAGTCGATACCTTATTATTTTTCAATGTTTCTTTCCAAACGTATTTTTTTTATATGTGTTTTACATCACATCAACATTATTTCAGTTATGTAGCGATGCCGACTATTAATGATAGAGGTCTTTCCCATACTCTACTGCCCACGAGGGCTGGTCAAGGTGGGTAGAACCATCGGCATTCCGTAAGTCAGTCGGGAGACTGCCTCTCATGAAAATCAATATCCCTTTCAGGATTTGAACCTACGCGAAGAGGGGCCATGTGATTTCAAGTTCTGTACTCTAACCACTAGGCCACAGAGGCCCTCCAAACGTATTACTATCGCACATAAGCCATGGTATCACATAGGACATGTGCAATATCAGAACAGCATAACATAGCATATACATGTAGATTTAAACTTATGAAATCTATTATATCTTGGTTTTGTAAAATAAATCATGAAACAAATATATAAAAAAAAGTAGAATAACAAACAAAAAAAAGATAGATTAAATGATAATAACAAAAAAACTATTATTTCTCTTGTTTGTTGTAACGATAAATGTCTTGGGTTTCCTTATCAATAAATGTGTTAATTGAGACACGTATATATTATACAAAATTTGGTAATGAGGTGACGATACCATTAATGTTTATTTCAGGATCAGAGGAGTCATCTGTGGTGCCAAGTTGGCGTGAGTATTTCTATTTGGTTACCTTTCTTATATTTAATATCGTTTTCAACAATAAGTGCCAAGTTATATCGCAATTCTCCCTAATATCAAACCAGAATTTTCATCTTTTGTCTCACGACTGGCTTTCAAATTCATTATTAAGTCACAATTTCCCATAGTACCACGAAAGAAAGCCATTGCTTCTGTTCGTTTATAGGTTTTGCTATGGCCAGACTCATGTATTGAACCTGTGACCTTCCGCTCACACTAAGCAGTAACTCTACCTTTTACAACACCCAGTATGTGGTCATATCAGAGTGTTCGGCTCTCAAAAGGTTGAGTGGTTCGGTTGGAAGTTTGCTCTGTTTTAAGTTGGATGTGACACAATCACTCACACTCCAACTTTTCAACCGGCTGTTCAGGAGACCATATTTAAAACCGAATAACCTCTCGGTTATACTTGGGAGAAAAAACATTCGATCTTGAATTTGAAGCCGACATTTTTCAAAAAGCTGCTGATCATGCTATTCTGTACATGTACTTCTTTATAAAACTACGTGTAAATGAAAGAAAGATAAATTGTGAGTCAATCATTTTTAACCCTTACAATACTGGGTAATTTTCCAAAAATATATCTTTTTGTGTCGTCTGCTTACGACACAAAAACATGTTTTTAGAAAATTACCCATCATGACAAGCCTGGCCCAAATGAAGCGTGTCGTATAACATGAGTGGACTTTGTATCTCGACTGATTTCAAATCACTTTACTATAGTCGAATCGCATGACCTTTTAGAAACAGGTGACATTCAAATCCAAATTTTACAACTTAGATTTCTAAATGATATCTAAACGAATGTTATTTCTTCTCCACAATCCCCACTCTGATTTGAAAGAGTCGAGGTTTTCTACAACATTGTATAAATCATATACATGATGTACGATGTATCCAGTAATCTCATGCATTTTTATGTTCTTCGTGGTTTATTTTTATTTCATTGTAGAGGAGCACCCAGCGTGGTTCTATCTTTGTGTGGGACTAGCGAATACGTACTATGGATTAACCCTTTCCCATACAATAACGACATTTGACTACTTTGTTGCAGACGAGCATTTTTTCCTTTTCCCTCAATGTTTTCTGCCCTATCTGAAGATTATTTTCCAATTTCATCACATTTTGAAATGTCGTCTGCAAACTCCTTCAATTCGGGACAGTCCAAAAATGTGTTGTTTGGGAAAGGGTTAATGAAGAGTCGCATATGATTGACTCCTTTCTACTCATGATAACAGAACGCACGTGTAGCCGGAGACCAGCGAGCAAACCAATTTCATGCGAAGTATCAATGAAACCAGTATGATGCATATGAAAATACTGTAACAAGCAATTTACAAACGAGTTAATAGGATGGTTAATTGCAGTCTTGTCTTCTTACTTTTGTCTTCTTCTAAAGCAACTTTTTTGTGTTGTTTGCTTTCGAGGAGAAAGAAACGAAATAACTGGCTTGAGGCTATAACTCCGGAGACCGAGTCGCTAACTGAGGGTATGTTGTTGTCCAGTCTCCATTTTTAAAAGGAAACGACCTCTTCTTTTTCTTCTTCTTCCAGTACTGTACAAGATCCCCTCTGGGGCATAGTCGTACAGGGTGTATTTACAAAGGCGATGTGCGACGAATGACATTTTAAAAGAATGAAAATAAGGTGCTAGTTAAAAGTGATTAAAACATTCTTCTTCGATCTTTCTTTACGGTAGAACAACGACGAGCCCCCTCTTAAAAACCTTGATACTGCTTGCTGTTGCTATGTACATTGGTAGCTTATTCCACAGTCGGAAAACTGAAGGAAAGAAGGCGGCGTGTTTGAGGACATCAGTGTGGCAGTAGGGCAGGTGAAATATGTGTCCATAACCATGGCCGCCAAGTTTTAACCGATGAAAATACGTTGGAACTGGGATGTCAATCAGGGCATGAGTTATCCGGTACACCATAACCAGCTTGGCATTTGATCGACCTGTATATGTTTCTATTTGTAACAATTTAAGCATTGTTTATCGGTTGTTTAATGCAACTGATCGCAATTCTGTCGACAATATTACCATCAAATCAGAGGACTGGTGATCCCAGGGTTTCAAATCCACTGGATTGATATCTTCCAATTTGATTGAATTTGTGACAACACCAGTATATATCACTAAAATAGGTAACTCGATCTTCGCAAGCAGATCGCACTATCGGTGAAATTGATTATTCTTATCTCCTATTGTACTTATACCGCATTTCTGGTAATTCTTTGAACAAAATCCTGTATTTGTCGATTCAGACTCGGAGACACACGGTAATGGAGCAGCCAGCGAGATGGACAACACGGTGTCAAACCAAAGCACAATCTCTTCACATGGGGGAGGTAAGTATATAACACATGTCGCTGTTAGCATACATACTTATTGTCTGCCTTATTGTTTGCTATAAAGGCAATGTATAATACAATACCACTGGATGAGATGATAACGCATGACTCTGTTAGCATACAAACGTATTGTCTGACTTGTTGATTGCTAAATAGACAACGTATGGTACTATTAACATAGGTAATTTGATAATCATGATGAAGGTATTGTTATCTTTATTGTACGCCAATGCAGAACGTTAGACTGTTCTTGCGTTCCATATATCTTTCTTAACGACATTACCATTTCTCTCTTTGCTCTTTAGGCACCGATGCATTCAAACACTCTTATTGTGAAAATAAGTTGAAGAACGTTCCGCCGACAGACTCCGGCATACAATACACGCAAGAAGGAGAAGCTACCGCAAAGGTGGCGACTAGGGTCTCAGGGTTTGATGATGGGAAGAGTCGGTCTGAAGCGTGACGCGTATAACTGTAGTCATGTGACAGTAATAGGGTTTATGTATAAATACTACTTCTACAATATCGCTGTAAAAGCCGGCATTTATGGGGTATGCAGTAGAGTGGTTGGCTTTCTCTCGAAGTTAAGATACGTACATCACTGTTAGTACCTGAACGGGTGACCCACGATGGCTTTACTCCGAGAGGGGCCAGATACACGTAGAAATCCTATACTGATCAAAAGCAAGATTAGTCCGAAGCGACAAATGAAGTCCTGATATGAAAACGGAAGTACAACAAAAATCAGGGCAACAATATGACCTTTTTTATAACCCTTAAAATTCTTTTTTTTTTAAATAGATATTTGTGTCGTCTCCTTTCCAAAACCCTTATTATCTGCTTAATTTTGACGAGAACAGATACACAGAGAAGTAAACAGGTTAGATCACAGGCTAGCCGCCAATTTACTTGGGGCTGGTTTGGATATAACCCTTTTCCATAAGCATGAAGTCAGTTCCAGCACTGTAAGGGTTAAAAATAAGCTCCTGTCTTATGATTATGATGACACTTAATGATGGTACGTATGATGGTATGTATGATGGTACGTATGATGGTATGTATGATGGTACGTATGATGGTACGTATGATGGTACGTATGATGGTACGTATGATGGTACGTATGATGGTACGTATGATGGTACGTATGATGGTACGCATGATGGTATGCATGATGGTACATATGATGGTACGTATGATGGTACGTATGATGGTACGTATGATGGTACGCATGATGGTACGCATGATGGTACGTATGATGGTACGCATGATGGTACGCATGATGGTACGTATGATGGTACGTATGTTACGTATGATGGTACGCATGATGGTACGCATGATGGTACGTATGATGGTATGTATGATGGTACGTATGATGGTACGTATGATGGTACGCATGATGGTACGTATGATGGTACGCATGATGGTACGCATGATGGTACGTATGATGGTACGTATGATGGTACGCATGATGGTACGCATGATGGTACGCATGATGGTACGTATGATGGTGCGTATGATGACACTTAATGATGGTACGTATGATGGTACGTATGATGGTACGTATGATGGTATGTATGATGGTACGTATGATGGTACGTATGATGGTACGTATGATGGTACGTATGATGGTACGTATGATGGTACGTATGATGGTACGTATGATGGTACATATGATGTTGCTTATGAAGCTACTTATGATGGTATTTATGAGGCTGATGACGATGATTATGATGATGATGATGGTCTTTCACACTTTAAGTTACTTGAAGTATCAAGTATCAAGTTAATTATCACATTTTTGTGATCATTGTGTATATATGTATATATGTATATTGTGAATATATGTTTTAATGTTTTACCATGCACTATATTTATATCGTATCTCTGTTGTGGAAACTGTATTATTCATTTCTGTTCTCACATAAACTGTGACAAAAACATGACTTAAATGAACACATACTTATTTTCATATAGAAACAGTTTCGTATCAATTTATTCAACTAATAAATTATTCCTCTATTCGATGAAATATGGGTAGTCTAAAAATATGTTCCCATAATTACCAGGAACTGACAAAAATATAAAACATTTTTCAGAGAAAAAAAGGATGCTGTTTGTTTGAAAGAGAAGCATTTTGTTGAAACGTTGTCAATCTAATGAGAAAGTAAATGTTTTTATTGCCATGGAAGAAAGAATTCAAAGGATGTAGCAAATCTAATAAAAAAAAAGCTTGCCATAAAAATATCGAAAGAAATATAAGAGAATGCGGGACATCGGAAATATACAACTGGCAATTGTTGACCTAAATTCTGCAACATCTTCCATGAATAAAATTTTCTTTTTTGATGCAATGTTGGAACCAATGAACTATGATGGTTTTTGTTTTATGTGTGTGTAAATCTACCTTTAAGATTTCTTATTTTGGTTATAGATTAATTGTAGATATCTAACTGTTAGACATTTTTTAACTCCTGTTTAAGTCACTATCGATTGCCTGTCATAATTTTACTTTATGATGCATGTGTTCTGCTCATGTATATGTTATGTCTTATGCTTAAATTAACTAGTCTTCTTTTAATCAGGTGGTCGTACAGTGTATCTTGTTATGCGTAATTGTATCAAACTATTACTATGTGTTCTTAAAGATAAATCATGATAGCATACATTATTTTTCATCTGTAGAGACTGTTTTCCTAAAATTTGTACAAAATCATATAATTATATAATTTCTCCTCCCCCCGAACATTTGCTACCGCGGACATTTGCCCCTTTTGGGGTATAGTACGGACTCCCCCACCCTCGTCGTAATGTAGAGGGCGAACATTTGCCCCTTCATATTTTCTTTATAAACTTGCTTGACCTGATCGTATTTCGTTTAATCTAAACAGTAAATGCAAATAATATTTCTATCAGTCTAACATGTCAATTTTGCTCAATTACGCCGATGACACTTGGTCAATTATGCTCATCTAACCCTGAAACTGCGGTGTACGTTCAAAAGATGAATCGACGTTAATTCTTTTTTCGGGATAATTATTTCTCTTGTAAGTAAACTCGAAACCTTATTCACTTATAAAACATTCGATTTATCGCAAACCTTACCTCCATGTAGTATATAATCCTCTCTACAGACAGGCCTTAAGTTAGCTTAGAAGCTCAAATAACTAACTTAATATAGAGATCGATCGACATAGTCATATTGTAAGGGCAAACAGAAAACGCGTAAAATGTTGCATGAATGTACAGTTGTAATTGAAAACGAATTACATTTTGTTTTGGTATGTCCATTTTATAGACATTTAAGAAACGAGATTTTGTCAAAGAATTATTGTAGATGGCCTAACAAAAGTTTATTTGTCTTTTTGATAACGAAATCCACAGTATTATACAACAACTCGCGAAGTACTTTTACACATCTTTCAAATTCCGTCAGATTCATAATTAAGACACTATTGGTTAGTCAGATGCTGATCGATAAGAAACATGTATTACATAAATTTTTCATTTTGTCCTCAATTCTTGTTTCCTTGTTTTTCATACTTTTCTCATATGTATGTTATATGTAAAACTTACCATTTTGTACCGCCTTTATGACTATAAAACAACAATTGTTTTTCGCCAATGAAATAATTTTGACTTTGACATGGCTTTGTAATTCAATGTAATTGTGATTGTCATACCGACTCAAATTGAAATTATTTTGTTCTTCTTTGTTTTTGATTGTTTGCATTGCATGACAAATCGGTGAGTGTGACCTTCTTTGGTCGGTAATAAGATTCAATAGAATTTTCTTTGTGACATTGGTATGAAAACTACAGCTTTGTTGAGCATTTTCTTATTTTGCTACAGTGAATTATTTAACCTTCTATTTAAGGTCCTTGTGAACATGTTCAAATAGGAGAAAGGTTAAATAACATTTTTTTCTCAGACATGATTTTTTTTGCTATTAGGAAGAATATTGCATGTCGTACTTTGAAGTTGTCATCTATGTTATTTTCAGGTTTGACTGAAGGTAAAACCTTTTTATGGGGTACTAGGTTTAACTATTTTCTGAACAGGTTAATTGTGTGCCTTTTGTATAGACAAATTCTAGACCCAGTGTAACAAATGGAAACTCAATTTTACCGAATTAGACTTTTATAAAAAATTTAATAGATAATCAAATACATGTTTCATATACTTTAACATTGAAACCCAACTGCAAACAGGCATGAGGTATCATCCATATACCTGCTTGCCACTTTTTTTTCTTTTTTGCTTCTTGACCACTTAGTCTGTACTTGGTTTACTTTTTTGTTTGTTTGCTTGTTTGTTTTGTTTGAAAATAGTTTGCTTCGTATCAACGCATTTTATATCGTAACATGTGCTTTTGCTCAAGGAATTGATGTAATTGTTACAACAATATAAATTTATTGCATTGTTGTAAGGTGTAAAGAGGGATGGCCACAACCCTCTTAAACCATGAACGTGGCAAATAAAGCTTTTAAAAAATCAGCTCTTGTCTCACGCCTCTATATGTAGAAAATAAAATGGCAGAGATGTGAGAATTTGCTTAAGAATCAGCTCTGGTCTCACGCCTCTATATGTAGAAAAAAATGGCAACGATTTAAGAATTCGCTTAAGAATCAGCTCTTATCCCACGCCTCTATTTGTAGAAAATAGCTGAGCAGCGATTTGAGAATTCGCTTAAGAATCAGCTCTTGTCCCATGCGTCTATATGTAGAAAATAAAATGGCAACGATTTGAGCATCTTTAAAGAATATGCTCTTGTCTCACGCCTCTATATGTAGAAAATAAAATGGCAGCGATTTGAGAATTGGATTAAGATTCAGCCCAGTTCTCTCGCCGCTTTAGTACAGCAAATAGCTGGACAGCGCTTTGAGCATTCCCTTAAGAATCAGCACTTGTCTCGCGCCTCTTCAGTACATCAGATCAAATAACAACGGTTGGAGCATTTCGCAAGCAAGCTTCTAAAGTACATCAGACAGTAGAGCAACGATTTGAGGATCTTTAAAGAATCAGCTCTTGTCTCACGCCTCTATAGTACATCAGATAACAGAGCAATGATTTGAGCATCTTTAAAGAATCAGCTCTTGTCTTACCCCTCTATAGTACATCAGATAGCAGAGCAACGATTTGAGCGTCTTTTAAGAATCAGCTCGTGTCGCACGCGTCTATAGTACATCAGATAGCAGAGCAACGATTTGAGCATATTTAAAGAATCAGCTCTTTGCTCACGCGTCTATAGTACATCAGATAGCAGAGCAACTATTTGTGCATTTTTAAAGAATCAGCTCTTGTCTCACGCCTCTATAGTACATCAGATAGCAGAGCAACGATGTGAGCATCTTTAAACAATCAGCCCTGGTTTCACGCCTCTATACTACATCAGATAGTATAGCAACGATTTGAGCATCTTTAAAGAATCAGCTCTGGTCTAACGCCTCTAAAGTACATCAGATAGCAGAGCAACGATTTGAGCATATTTAAAGAATCACCTATAGTCTCACGCCTCTATAGTACATAAGATAGCAGAGCAACGATTTGTGCATCTTTAAAGAATCAGCTCTTGTTTCACGCCTCTATAGTGCATAAGACAGCAGAGCAACGATGTGAGCATCTTTAAAGAATCACATTTGGTCTCACACCTCTTTAGTACATCAGATAGCAGAGCAACGATTAGAGCATCTTTGAAGAATCAGCTTTGGTCTCACGCCTCTTTAGTACATCAGATAGCAGAGCAATGATTTGAGCATCTTTAAAGAATCAGCTCTTGTCTTACCCCTCTATAGTACATCAGATAGCAGAGCAACGGTTTGAGCATCTTTAAAGAATCAGCTCTTGTCTTACCCCTCTAAAGTACATCAGATAGCAGAGCAACGATTTGAGCATCTTTAAAGAATCAGCTCTTGTCTTACGCCTCTATAGTACATCAGAAAACAGAGCAACGATTTGAGCATCTTTAAAGAATCAGCTCTTGTCTTACGCCTCTATAGTACACCAGATAACAGAGCAACGATTTGAGCATCTTTAAAGAATCAGCTCTTGTCTTACGCCTCTATAGTACATCAGATAACAGAGCAACGATTTGAGCATTCTTGTAAGGAACACCTCTTGTCTCACGCATCTTTTTAAGTACATCAGATAGCAGAGTAACGATTTGGGCATTCCCTTTAAAATCGTCCAATCGCGATCCTTGTAGTCGTGACCAGGGGCATTATTGTATGGACAAGGGTATGATTCAGATCCACTGCGGTTGTCCAGAGACAATTGTAACTACTCGAGCATTTCCATAACCTAAGACATACCGTCTCCGCGCTTTCACATGACAAACCCGATGAATTCAGAGGTATGCGGCACTTGGCTATCTGTTGTTGAGCCTGGGGTCCGGGGTACCGTTTTACTATACAACTTATGGAAACTATTTGCATAATTCATAACTGATAAACATTGATAGCATCTTCAATGAATGTACAATGTTACAATGTGACATGTCATTGGAAGAGTCTCGAAGAGTCGATTCCAATGTTTTGTTACTTTACAATATTGCTGCGCCCAATATTGAATTAAGAGGAATTGTTGTTTTAGACTTAAGCCAATATTAAGCGTAAACTGTTTAGTATAACGATAGGCCTACCCTGGTCCGTGCATGTACCCCGCACCGGGGTATTTTGGTGTGACATCGGTCAGGAATTACGGTGTTGGCCCGGTGTTGAATCACTTCCGGGTCGTTGTAGCCTAGAAAGTAGTTCTTTGAAATATTGAAAGTCCCACTTCCAAGGTGTTTTCACAGGAAAGTGTTACATTTAGAGTATATATATTGGTACTGTGTGATTGCTTTGTCTTCTCCTGCATGTTTTAAATGTGTTTTGTTTGTACTTTACAGGACTACTTCTCCATGCGGTGAGAACCAAAGATGTTTGTTATCAGTCTGGGCGTGACCTCTACCATTTGAATTGACACGCCCCCTCTCTGGAAATCAGCCGATAGCAAAAAAACGGATCGGTCATGATGCACATTTAACCCCCCAAATGGATTGTGTTAAGATAGTTTAAAGGTGACATGGTCACGAGAAAGTACGGTATGGGAGCAGTTTGTCTCTGTGACTGCTCAAACGGTTGCTATTTAACATGGTGGAGATGGGTGGAAATTAGACCAGGCCGACCCCTATATGAAGAAATTGTGAAGTGTCATAGATCCCTTATTATTGAGTTTAATTCAACGAAATGTGTGATTCTAGTAGCAGTGAACACGGGAATCAATTGGATAATAGTACTTCTCAAAGGTTTGTAGATTTTTTTTGAATTATGAAGCATTTTGTAATTTTGAGAGGGAAAAACCCAGAAAAGTCTGGCTAGAGTAGCCTCCCCTGCCTTACTCCATCTGTTTTTGTGTCGACTGCAACTTTGCAAGGTCAAACAGATGATAACAGCTTAGAACTTCCATTTTTAACGATATTTGAGATGGATAAAGGCAGATTTGTGACTTTTTATACGAAATCAAAGTACTGAAAGTACCGATATATACTATTTGACATTTAATTTGAATAATTGACTGGTGTCGCTACCCTTAAGACTAGGAAGAATCATCAGTTCTGTCACACAAGCTCCATGTTTAACAAGTTTGCTCCTTTACTGTTTAGAATGATGTCAAGAAGAAAGCTAAGAACAACACATTTTCTTTTTCCACAATGTTTTATCATGAAAAACTGTTGGTGACATTTCATTTCAAGCTGTCTCGCTTGTTATTAACAAGGGATAGACTACTTTGAGTGCGATACTTATCAGATGTGTTTATGGGCTAAAAACCTTTTTCTTAAACCTTAAGATGCAATATCTGCCTCTGGCGGATATCGTCTGGTCCGAAATGACATTTCTCACCCACACCTGATCACCGAATGCAATCATTTGCTCGATCGGTATGAAATTACATGTGAGCATGAATACTCAATTTTCGCTTTACTTTCTGCCTCCACATGTTTTATCGTTTCAGTTGTTTATTGGTTTATACTCTACATAGTTTCTATTTAATTGAATGTGTTTGCTTAGATTTGCATTTTCAATCTGTCCAACAGTCCAATTGATGTCAAATTCATACAAAAAGATGTCGCGCTTGTTTTCGCCTTGCATGCCTCATTTTCCTCCCTATTTCGCGGAATGTTATTCTACTTAAACCGGCAAAATTTGCATGGTCCTCTTGGATATGGGTATTAATGGACTTATGTCGCATTGATCATTTCATGTTTTGTGGTTTGGCCATTTTTTTTCAATATTTCAAAGACACAATAGCAGCTAGGCCTGCTGGTTCCCGGCCTTAACTACGGTAACCGTGCATCTCCTTATGTGTATATTGGCTGGTTTTCATCGGATCTAGGCTGTTTCAACTCTTTTTTAGGGGGCTTGTTCATGGATAAATTGCATTAAGATGACCTTAAGAGTGTTTACACATTAGAAAATGTCTCTTATTGGTACATATATCTATTCTGAGGTGTGCTTTTGAGGGAAAATGTAGATTTTTTTTAGCTAAAAAAAGTGGACTTTTGCTTAGAAGTGTACAAATGTGACACATAGAGTAATGGTGTAGGAAATATATTTGCATATATTGAAAGTGACATTGCTGTAGCATAAAACACTGTTTAATTCATTGTAATATGTTTGATACTTTTAATGGAATGAACACTTAAAGAAATTGCTTAAATGCCCCAAAACGCCCATTTCTGTGCACTTTTTGCTACCGACCGAGCGACATTTTTGAAAGCCCTATGTGGTAGGTTGTTCGGTTTGTGGTATTAAATTTTTGTGTTTTATTTATCGCAAGACCTATATTTCCAAGAAAAAAAGCGAAAATATCAGCTTAATAAAAAAATTCTCCTCATTTAGGTGTTGGCCCGGTGTTGAATCACTTCCGGGTCGTTGTAGCCTAGAAAGTAGTTCTTTGAAATATTGAAAGTCCCACTTCCAAGGTGTTTTCACAGGAAAGTGTTACATTTAGAGTATATATATTGGTACTGTGTGATTGCTTTGTCTTCTCCTGCATGTTTTAAATGTGTTTTGTTTGTATTTTACAGGACTACTTCTCCATGCGGTGAGAACCAAAGATGTTTGTTATCAGTCTGGGCATGACCTCTACCATTTGAATTGACACGCCCCCTCTCTGGAAATGAGCTGATAGCAAAAAAACGGATCGGTCATGATGCACATTTAACCCCCCAATGGATTGTGTTAAGATAGTTTAAAGGTGACATGGTCACGAGAAAGTACGGTATGGGAGCAGTTTGTCTCTGTGACTGCTCAAACGGTTGCCATTTAACATGGTGGAGATGGGTGGAAATTAGACCAGGCCGAGCCCTTACCCCGGGAGGTTGTTGTACAATAAAAAGTAGTTCATGAGAATTTTGATTGTTACTTTGTGTGTTAATTATATGCTTATAAGATACACGAGGGGGCCTTTTTGCCTGCTTTTGATCTTTTGCTGGAGTTTGCCATGATTAAAAGGCTTTGGGTTTTTCCAGAACTACTTGTCACGAAAGGTGAAACGCAATTGAAGATGCGCTTTGCTGACTTCTTCATTTTTGGATGCGTTTCTATAGGGTGGTATAAAGAGTTGGCTGATAGGGAAAAAAGTAGGTATTTATCGTAATGTTTTGGTGTGCTTATTTGACTGACTACAGAGTGTGGATTAGTGAAAAAAGGGCTGTTTTTGTATGCAATATGGAAGGGCCAAAAAACTGAGTGGGGTCACACCATACGCACAGGCCAGAATCCTTTGCTACCTCGTTTGTCGAAAGTTCGTTGGTTTGAATCCTAGCGGGGTCAGACCCAAAGCCATCTGAAACGACGATAGTTGCGGCGTCCCTCCATCACACTCTGTGTAATGAAAGGGGGTGGACAAATATCATGAATGAAAAGTGATTTCAATGGAAAACCCTGACAAAAACCACGGAACGCCGTTATCTAATTGAAAAATTGTTGAAAACTACTTGCTAAAATTAAATTAAAAAAAAAAGTAACCACCCTTGTAAGGTGTACCCTGTATTTAAGAGTCGCTCTGAATAACCACCGTACACTATTCAAACGTAGAATATAACAGTTTTTCAGAAAAATCGCAGTGACATCACTTATCTAGTCCCCTAGGCTGGGTCATAATTGATACTGCCGTACAAGAATCTCGAACATGGCTTTCCATTCCAAACACTTTAACCGTAACCTAGTCAAACTAGCGAGAAGTAATAACCATATATGTGTGTTTAAATCTTCAGGACCTTCCAAAAAGATATATATTCAATCTTAGATTCCCAAGCCCATTATCTTGCGAATAACGTCATACCGTGAACCAATCGGAATGACCGTGAACTGCATGTATTTATAAATATAGAACAAAAATACCCAATCTTAAAATAGACTTCGGGGGGAAACCGAATCCTATTTTAATAGATATGTTGCAATGGTTTAATGAATGACTCGTTAAGGAGTGTCGCATATTAGAACCAAACGTACAAAAGACATGACTTGGTTGTTAACTTATGATTCATAATATCAATTTATTCGAAAAGACCGATTTGTGAATACTGACTAGAAGAAAATGATTACGCGGAAATATGTATTGAATACTTTCGTCACATTGTGTATATTATGCGGATTCACGCGTCATTTGACGTCGTCCGAGGAGATAGCGGAGTTTCAATATCCGTGTTATGTGGATGTGTGTACTTTTCCCAGACAGTTTTGTAATTCGGACAAGTATGAGAAGAGGTGTAGTCCCTGTTCTGAGTCGATTTGTAAACAGAATAGGATTCCTCTAGCATGTAAATACCAGTGTAGCCTAATAAATAACCGTGAGTATAATTTATTTATTAGCCATTTGTAAAGAAAAAAAATGATAATGATTCCTCTAAAGTTAAAGTAGAAAAAATACTAGTATTACTCGATAAACAACCATGGGTATAACATACTCTTTCTTTTATCCTGTGTAAACAGGAGATTATTCCCCTATGCATAAATAGCAGTATTACTTGATAAACAACCGTGAGTATATTTTAATTATCTTTACTTTGTAAACAGAGGAGAATTCCTCTATGTATTGATATCAGTTTTACATAATAAATAACCGTGAGTAAACTATGATAAACGTATATGTATAGTGATACTGCAGATAATAAAGAAAAAAAACCCAGCAATTCATTCTGTTTAGTTCAGACTTAGTTATCTTTCATCGATTGTAAAACAAATCCTACAACTCAGTTTGATCTTTCTCGATTCTCCTTCCATATCTTCTTTATATTTTGGTGTGAAAATCGTTGTGACGAAAGGACAAATTGCTCTTTAAGAGCAATTTATCCTTTTGCCACAAATGTTTTTAAAAACTTCTCGCAGTAGATGGTTAAATCCGAGGCATCTTAGAGTAAGGCATAGATTTAGTAGTTGACAATAAATATGGCGTAGTTGGACATCTATAGAACGTATGCTTGATTATTAAAACATTCATAAAATACTTTGGAATAAATAATTGTGATAAAAAAGGAAGTTAATTGATCGTGAAAAGGCTTTAAAATTGTCAAAAATCTCAATTAACATCTGCTGTAATGCTTTTTAGAGGTCATTTGATTATTTGATGAATTGAGTTTTATTTAATGCTCAATGAAATTGCTACAGAAGTCATTACACACCACTGTGACAAAACGATAAGATGCTTTTTATCTTTTTTCTGTAATGATGTTACACAATATTTTAGAGAGAATAAAGTGTTCACAACTTTTGTTTTATCGCCAATTTGTTCATTTAATTACAAAAAGATACATCTGCCATTGTTTTGAATTTAGACCATCCTCATTTCCGATATGGGGGTATTCAATAAGGTAGTATTTTCCAGAAATCGGACTGTTCATATCTACGATCGAAGAGTACGATAGACGAGCGTATTATCTCTTACATATTAACCTCGTAGTTACGTCATACCACTTGACATTAACAAATGATCCGTCGCCGAAATATAAACTATCATCTTTAGACATAACGTTATTTTCAAAAACAGAATTCCGTGAGGACACACGATGAAGAATCTAAAGAAAAGGTCGGCATCAATGTTTACGAAGGTAAAGAGTCCGTCTCGCTTACAGTTACACGGAAGGTTGACGGTTCGATACTGGGCTGTTTCATAACAGAGGTCAAATACAATGGCTAACAGTTTAGGGGTTATAGTGAGACTAGGACGCTGGTTATATGTCGGAAATGTTAGCACTGGTCCAGGGTCCTGCCTTACAAAGGTTCGCACAATAGATTCCCGCGTAAACGTAAATGTAAAAGAGGAAAAATAGTACCAAAGGAAATCGTTAAAACACGGATCCTACATTGGAAGTCTGTATCGTACTTTAAAACGTTTGTCTATGTTTCATTCACACACAAACAAATAAAAAATTCTATTTAATGCCGTTTCTATGTAACCCATTACCCAAAATTATAACGACATTTGACTACTTTGTTGCAGACGAATCTGAAAAACATTGTTTTCTAAACGAGCAATTTCTCCTTTTCCAACAATGTTTTCTGACCTATAGTAAGATTACTTTTCCAATTACATCCCGCATGGAAATGTCGTCTGCAAACTCTTTCAATTTGGGACAGTCGTAAATTTCGCGTTTGGTAAAGGGTTCAGATCTGAGGTTTTCGCCATTATTTTAGACGTAGAGTTACGCATTTTGGTATGACGTCCCCAGGTCAGTTGATCTTCAAATTCAATAAATCTCTTCGTACGCAACATTATTGGCGAAACTTACTTGCATAAATTAAGCCCAATTCATTCTCTGGTGAAATAATTCAGTCTTCAATAACAAATGATTCAGATAGTCATGTCGTCTTTAAAGCGACTTTTTCTCATATTGTGTTCCGAGAGTAACAAACGTTTTAAAAGAGATTTAAACAACCATTTTCACAAAATGAGTAAATAATTATAATTATTTTCTTATCTTAAAGATACTGAAACCCTTTTTTTTTCATTAAAAAAGAAGAAAACAATGAAACTTTATTTAGTGCCTTTCATGGCTTCAGAAAATTTGAATTACAAAAAGTAGCGTCTTAAGATTAGGGACTCCCTGACTATCTAAATCACTTTATCCTGTCACCAGCGCAATGAACGGACCGATAACAGGGTGCCGTATAACATTTGTGATATCCGGCACTAACCATATACACATTCACGAGCGAAATAATGACGTCATATATACGTAATGGTATATGACGTCATGTGTAAATCATTCTCTACTTGTTTTCTGTCTTTTGTTTCCTTTATTTTGTATTTTGTTTTCAGTTTGTTTTTTAATAATAATCCATGGAGGTAACAGGATAAACAGAATAGATGATTGGTGTCTTTGAAAAGGAAAAGTTATCGGGCTCGGCTTCGGAATATTATCCGTTTCGCCTTCGGCTCACCGGATAATATTCCTACGCCTTGCCCGATAACATTTCCGATTCACGACACCAACCATCTATTCTCTATCAGGGTTTCTTTTTGCAGGGAGGAAATAATCTATCATTGTTTACAAAATAAAGTGTTTAAACACTTTACAATACCTGCCAGACAGATATTCGATATGTTTACCAACGCGGTTAAGAATGGGATTATGAAGCGTAACCATTATCTGGTTTTATGTAACCCTATAGATCTGGGTTGACATTTTATCGATAAATCTCAATTTGTGAGGCAGTCGCTTTAAGATTAATATGAATAGAATACCAACTTGCTGACGCTAGTACTGGCAACCCATGACGTTCGTCTGTCAAGTATTCAAGTAGTTACTCATCTTGGCCTCAAACGAATTAACCTATTTATATCCTGATTCATTCATGGGTTTCTGTCTGTTACGCGATAAATGAATGACGTAGAACAGACGATATGTTGGTTTCCCGCCATTTTAACCCGTTACCAAACAATAAAGGCATTTCACCAGTGTGTTGCAGACGACTCTGGAAAACATTGTTGGAAAGGAAGGAATTTCTCGTAACGAGCAATTTTTCCTTTTCGTTCAATATTTTCTACCCTATCAAAAGACCATTTTCCATTTTCATCACAATTAGAAATGTAGTCCGAAAACGCCATCAATTTGGGACAGTCAAAAATCTGGCGTTGGATAAAGGTTTACTACATTTCTCCAAAGTACAAAAGTTCATGTTATATGGATACAATTAAAGTATATACACATATCGGCTGCCTTTGAGGTTAACAGGAAGACAAACTATTGCAGAGATCGAGCAGAGATTGCTCGTCTATGGTAATTTCTTATTTAGTCAAAATGATTTCAGTTCAATTCTAGATTGACGAGTTTAGTCGAGCCCAAAATTGTAATGGGTTGAAGTGTTTCCAGTAAGACAAGTGCCCTCGAGATAGCTAGTGTTTTCATTGTTCCGTTATTTCGTAATGGATCATGCGCGCTCATGTGGCAAGCGTGTGTGGTTTGACAACATATTGTTTCAGGCTCGAACCCTTGCTCGCCTCGTAATTCGTGCGTGAGCTCTTAAACCAGAGCTTTCGACGTTTGAGCTGTGATAATCGTTAAGCACAAACGAATAGAAAGTATGATAAAAGATGGTTTTGAATGATCCATTCCCTTACCTATCAGATCGATTAGTTTATCAATTAAAGCGATCACCCATTCCGTCACCAGTCATTCTGTCAGAGTGGTTTCTGGATTCTACTGCAACATGTATGCCAACAAAAGGTATACTGAAAGGAGTTTACAATGGAGGCCATTCAGATAGAATGTTTAGACAGTATGATTTCCCAGTCTTACATTAGTTACGAATGAATGCTTGATTTCCCGTCAAGTATTAATGTTATATATAGGTTAAACTGTACATTACTACTGGTTGTGAAACTATGCGCTGCTTTTAAGTCTTGAATTAGTTACGAATGGACGCTTGATTTCCCGTCAAGTATTAATATGTTATATAGGTTAAACTGTACATTACTACTGGTTGTGAAACTGTGTGCTGCTTTTAAATCTTGAATAAAATACGAATGGATGCTTGATTTCCCGTCAAGTATTAATGTTATAAACACTGTAGGCTAAACTGTACATTACTACTGGTTGTGAAACTATGTGCTGCTGTTAAGTCTTGAATAAGGTACGAATGAACGCTTGATACAAACTAGCTCACGAAACCCGAGTAGATGCTAATATAAACTCTTATAGATACACAATACCTTAAGATTTCATATTTACGGATGCGTCACGATTGGAAACAAACACAGACATGAAATATAAGGTTTGAAAAAAATAATGACAATTCCTCTTATGATACCGTAAAAGTAGTACATCGTATACGGGAGTAATTACAAGGAGCACATTTCGTTGAGAGGCTACGTTTTATTCAGACAAAAATCAGTATTGCATGATACATTTGGCTATGACATTTATTATGAAATATTTCTAAGCCCATCCTACATCACAACTGAAACAAAACATAAAAGCAAAACGAAAAGCGATAGTAGAAATTGATTCTCTTCGTTAATGGTCTTTTTGGAAAATGGTTAAAACTTTATGACTGGAAAACTGCTGGAGTTGCAGTGGTTCAGGCAATTAGGTCTTTGGTTCAGGTGAAGTGTGTCGGCTACTGAAAACGAGGGGGTTATGGGTTCAAAATCTCGTAGGTAGCGGAGACCACTTTGATATTTCACTACTCCACATTGTGTGCGAGTTCTGGTTATTTATCAAGGAAGAAGAATTGGGAGTGATTGATATAAGTAGTAGGAACTTACGGTGGCATAGAGGTGACATGTATGCGATTTTTTCTTCGTTGTTCCAAAAAAAAAGTCGAATAACGAAAATTAAGTCGTTATTTCGAGTTAGTAAGTCGAAATAACGACTTAGTTATCTCGTTATTTCGACTTACTAACTCGAAATAACGACTTAATTTTCGTTATTTCGACTTTTTTTTTTTGAAAAACGAGAAAAAAAATCGCATACATGTCACCTCTATGCCACCGTAGGAACTTGCATGACAATCAATGTAAAATAAATAAGTTAAATTAAGCTGAAAAGCTAGTTTAGAGTCAATGTATACTGGTAAAGGTAATGTTCCATTTATGTTACACTTATGTTCAGAACGAAAAATAGAACAGTCCCAAATGAAATAACATTCGTTTCCCATTTATCAGACTTAAATCTAGAGGAAAGTCAATAACCCCATTCAATCCCATAAACCGAACAAAAAGGCTGAAAGATCCATTGCCGTCATGCTACAATAATTCATTCACATTTGTATTTGATCAAGGTAGTGTGGATATGTGGGTGTACGATATCACATAAATGTATTTTTTTTTTGAAAAAAGTCAATAACAACACGTTATGTATTTAACTATTTTTGAAATATTTTTTTAAAGCTTTGCTAAACGCTAAATGTTCGACTGTCCGAAATCGAAAGAGTTTGCAGACATCATTTCAAAATTTGACGAAATTGAAAAACAATCTTCTGATAGGGCAGAAAACATTGTAGGAAAAGGACAACATTGCTCGTTCAGAGCAAATTCTCCTTTTCCCACAATTTTTCCAGAGTCGTCTGCAACACACTGGTCAAATATCGTTATTGTTTGGTAAAAGATTAAGGTCTTCGAACCCAATAGATCCAAACAAACAAACCCCTATCGGTTGCCAAGTGCCACGACGCACCTGTGAAAATTCCTTTGTTTTTTTACCGATATTTACATTCCTGTCAGTTAGAACATGAATTATGACAGGCAATTCTATATACAGACCTATCCCTAGTCGCACTCGAATTACGTACAACGATGATTTTTTTTCAATGAAAAAACACGGTATTTGAACCCACATCAAAACGTATTCATGCGCGGAATTCTGAAAAATTCTTTCACGAAACATTATCTTCACGCAATTTGAAAAGGCCGTTCCTTCGTATGGAATTCTGATACTGTTAACTGAAATAATGCATTATGAAATTCAATTTTTGAGGAACTTGGTTTTAAAAGAGGTAAATCAAAAAGTACATGTACCACCCACGCACCTTCAGTTCTCACTGCTCATGATTATACTGGGAACATGGGCATAAACTAGGGTGTATATAAATTAGCAAAATAGTTTGCCTCGGTCAAGGTTATCCATAATATGTTTTATCATAAACACTGTGACATAGAATTGATAACGCTACGTTTTTATTTATGTCGTGGCCACGAGTTCTTTGTTACGCGCACGTTTCCTTGGAAACAACCCGTTCTCCCATCTCTCACGAGACCGACTGCGATTCGGGGAGATATCCCCATGAACATTTCCAGATGATCACTTTTGTAACAAAGTTCCCCAAGCCGATGCAGTATCATCTACGAATGAATTTGGACTAACATACCTATGTATTATCATATTTTTCAGCCACAAAGCCGACGTCGGTTCCAGCAACAAATACAAATCCTCCCATAGATAATTCAGGTAAGACTAAAAAAGGACTAGAGGTCACCTGTGGCCCCAATGTGACCTTGACCTTTTTGATCCCGTTCTGACTTTGAAGCAATTGAAGACACAATGGGACTTTATTGTTGTTTTGAAGTGTTTGATAAGAATTTGAGCTGTTTCGGTTATATTACGTTATCCGGCTAATAAATAGAGAAAAGATGGTTGGTGTCGTGAATCGGAAATGTTATCGGGTAGGGCGAAGGAATATTATCCGGTGAGCCGAATAGAGAAAAGATGGTTGGTGTCGTGAATCGGAAATGTTATCGGGTAAGGCGAAGGAATATTATCCGGTGAGCCGAAGGCGAAACGGATAATAATCCGAAGCCGAACCCGATAACGTTTCCAATTCAAAGACACCAACCATCTATTCTATTTATCCTGTTACGTTTATGTATTCTTTTTTAACAAACAAAATGAAAATAAAACACGAGAAAAAAGGAAATAAAACCAATGGAGAGTATGATGTAAATATGACGTCATGTGTGATAGCGTTCTTATAACGTCATGGTTTGTCACGTGCATGTGTTATTTGGTTAGTGCCGGATATCACAAATGTTATACGGCACCTAGTTATCGGTCCCAAAAGAGCACTAGTGACAGGATAAATGGGGAAGAAAGACCCTTAGAAACTCTGCTCATGTGCACTTTTCCAAGCTTGTTATGACCATCTGCAATCCTTAAGTCATCCGGGAGACTGCCTCTCATTGAAACCGAAATCTACTGGTTCCGGGACTCGAATCCGCCCACATGCTTGTCGAGTGATTTAAAGTCCAGTTCGTTAACACGCTCTTACCACCTGGAAGATTTAACTTTATTGTTCGGTACCTATATGTAAACGATTCGTACCTGCAAACAATGTTCAGCGCCTTGTTTTGCCAATTGTCGTACACTTAAGGGTTCAAGCTGTCTGCAGCTAATCTATGTTGAATCAGGCCATGGGTTGGATGCGTTTAAAATAGTTTAGTTAGGAAATCCCCCTTTTAATTTTCATTGGGTTTCTTGAATTGTGGGATTTTAGATGTAGCGTTAGAGGTCCAAGAAAGGGTGTATCATTGTATTTTATCATAAACTATTTGGTGATCAATATGGTGTTTCCTTAAACGGACCCTGCTTCCCCATGTTGTGACGCTTAAGAGATCGATCACATGAGCCTTTTCTGCATCGGTTCAAATCCTGTTAACTGCATATTTGGATTTTAACACTTAAAATACTTGGTAATTTTCAAGAAACAGATGTTTGTGTCGTCTGCTTTACAAAACCTTATATATCTGCTTATATTTTGTTGAGTAAAGAAACTAAGCAAACAGGTAAGATCACAGGCCAGCCGCCAAGTAAATTGGCGGCTTGCCTGGATCTTACCTGTTTGCACAAGCATGAAGTAGGTTCCAGCACTACAAGGGTTAATGAGAGGTAGTCTCACGACTGATTTACCTCTTTGCTCTTCTTGGGTCCAAAACGTACAGAACTTGGGCTCACGTTCTACGCTCCTATAACGCCAACAACGTATGAAGGTGTTCTATTAGATTTATGTTAACCCCTTACCAAACAGTAACGACATCTAATCACTTTGTTGCAGACGACTCTGAAAAATATTGTGGGAAAAGGAGAAATTGCTCGTGACGAGCAATTTTTCCTTTTCCAACATGGTTTTCTGCCCTATCAGAAGATTACTTCCCAATTTCATCACATTTTGAAAAAAAGTGTCTGCAAAGTCTTTCAATTTGGGATAGCCGAATTTTTTGCGTTAGGTAAAGGGTTAAGATTGGCCTCATCGGCGACCATAGAAAAGTTCCGCAAGCAATGGATTTCGTATACACTTTGATGTTTTCCCAAAGTACTTTCGCTACGAAAGATACCATTTTCCGAAATTTGGGCACCTGTCATTGTATGTTTTCCGCCACGAAATTTCAGTGTGAGAAGACCCCTCAATTGAAACCAACCAAACAAGTCCCGCTAGTTTATTTCATTTTGGGTTTAACACCGTGTCAACATTATTTCAGTTATTTTAAGTCTTTCATGGAATTCCAAAATACAAGGCAACGCTCTGCAGTGCGTATAGCTTATATAAGGGATTGAAGATATATATCTTCCTTCTTCAAAGTATTTGTAGACAACAAACATTTTAGCCTACCCAAATCTCAGTTGTATGAACTAAAATGTACATGTTTCCATGTACATTTTAGGCCATACACCTGAGACTTTGGTAATCTCATATTCCTATAGCTACCAATAATGAATAGCGAAGCTGCATGTATACATCAGATACCGCCTTCATTCACTAAACGTCTTCTCCATCCCTTTTTCAGATTCGGGGATATCGTCCCTATACCTGGTCGTGGCTTACAATGCTGTGGTAACGACACTATTTGTGATAACGTTGCTGATAAGCGCGTCGTGTTATGTTCGTTGGAAGAAGAAGGCGGACCAGGCTGTTCATGATCCTGAAATGATGCCGCTCCAACAGCTCCCAGCAAATGAGAGAACACCAGGTCTTCCGGCCGTCATCTGTCCACAGTGTAGGTTGGTGCAAGACAGTCTTACAACGCCACCTCCTTATAGAACAATGGGTAAGTGAGTTTAAATATTTATAATTTTATCCATCTAACCCAAGGATCTTGAATTCTTTTCACCGATTGCGGAATGTTACCGAATCTAGTTCACTGTTAACAGGAGTGACAAGACACGACGAATTATATCTGAGAAAAAGTGCGGTTTTTAACCTGCTAAAGGCAGAAGAATACCAATAATCCAAAAAACTGAACTACCATATTGACCAACACTTCCCTGGCCTTGACACCAATTATTTTCCTGTGTAAGGTCAATAAGATTTAACACAATATTTTCCTAATCCAATATTGACACCTGCAAACACTTTTCATAGCTGGATACACTCAATTTCATTTGGTTCGGAGTGACTATTCATCAGACGATTGTAACGAATTGTTTTCGTTTTTTCTAGCTTCTTTCGAAAAGTCACAAAAATTAAATAGAGAAACCGGAACCGGAACCGGAAGTGGGAGTGGCGCTTGTGCGCCAAGAGGTAGACCGGAAGTTGCTGAATTGGAGACACAGACGACGCCAAAGTCAACTGATTTAAGCTTCGATTTCAATAGTACTGACTCCAAAAGGGAAACCACTTGAGTGACAGATTGTGAAATATTCTGCACGTGTGTCACCGCTGTTTTCCATAGGATCAAATAGTATCCCTTTAGGACAACTGATCGGCTACGAAAACTCGTTTCACAATGACTCCAACAGCCGCAACTTGGGGACTTCAATGACTTGAGAGTTACAACCCGTGCATGTAATGATATGCTTCTTTTATTATGTGTTGTATTTTATTTATGATATAAAGGGTTTCATCATTTTGACGAGCTGTTTTCTCAAGGGCACCGTGTCTTGATACATTGTTTTGTTATTTGGTTAAAAATATAAGCAACCTTTATACCCGGAACTTATCCCCATCACCATGTATGGCATAAAGACATAGATGCCGTTATTTAACGTCACTTTCTGTTAAATTTTAAAAAAAAAAAACCGAAAGGCTTAAAAGCAATAATGTTTAGTCTACTGTCGTCAACCGCTTAGCATCGTTAAAAGAAGAATCTCACAGATTGACTATTACATCTTTTTGAAATAAAATGTACTCTACAGACAAAATCATACCACACATCTATAGAGTTGTATTAAACAAGATTATTGATACACTTATCACTTTGTTTCATAATCATGTGGGGAAGACAAAACACATTTATGTGGCAAATAAATTGCACCGTTTAAACGGTCTATTACGTAAACATGGGTCTAAATTTGGATTACCCATGGATAAGCGGCGTATTTTAGATACCATCAGCATGTGGATCTCACAATCGTTAGACTGTGCGTCGGCACACCTTATTTCCGTCTTACAAAATCATCAAAAGAGCTTAGATTTGCCATTAAAGGACGGATATGCATGAAATACCGATAATCAGCAACTTTAGAATATAGAATTGGTACATTGTTACGTGATAAGGGTTAACTAAATCACCATTTTGACGATTCTTACTTACGAACACACAAATCTATATGAAAGTTCCTTTAAATCATTTAAGAATTTTCTTAACTACATTTGTTTAACCATTTAATTTTCATTCCTACTACTGATTTAACGGATATTAACGGAAATTAAAATGTCTTTGGTATTTATTAATCTAAGCATCGCGGTGCATATAATTTAATCAATCATCCAAGCAGGAGTTTTCAGAGAATCAAGTTCAAAGCAACGAAAGATAAAAACATCAAAGAATGGAAAAAAAGAAGTTCACTTTGTGATATTCGGTAAATACTATTGTGGCTAAACAATTTATTACTTGTTAAGGGCAACTTTGTCACTACAGTCTATTTTATCTTCTTTTGTCTATGGATTAGAATGTGTATACATATGATATAAATGAAGTAATTAACAGCGACAACTATTAACATGAAAAGGGCCCTTGGCAACAATGTAAACATAAGCAACTGGTTGTTAATGAAATCTAGAAATCCCGACGAGTTTTTCCCATTGGTATTCCCCGTCGTAGGAAAGTTGATTATGGGATTTTAACATTGCTTTAATGCCAGCTATGCTTTGTCCCGCTTACCCCTTTATCAAACATCAAATTTTCAACTGTCCCAAATTGAAAGAGTTTGCAGACGACATTTTGAAAAATGTGATGAAAATGTCATGATCTTCTGATAGAGCAGAAAACATTGTGGAAAAGGGAGAAAATGCTCGTTAGGAGCAATTTCTCCATTTTCCCACAATGTTTCCCAGAGTTGTCTGCAACAAACTGGTCAAAGGGCGTTATTGTTTGATAATGTGTTAATGTATTTGCCTAAATAGGCCATAAACGGTTTCGTAATGAATAGATAAAAAACAATCAGGTGCTTTATTCCACTCGACCGAGTTTTTCCGAATATAAAGCAAACTATATTGGAAAAATAATTGATTTAACTTACAACGATTGTGAAGATGTACCTCTTTCGATTTCACTTTCTCGGTATAAAATCAGAACTCGTTACGAGCGATTTCTCCTTTTCCCACAATGGTTTCCAGAGTCGTCTGCAACAAAGTGGTTGAATGTCGTTATTGTTTGGTAATGGTTTTATGAAGGTTTATTTTATATATCCTCAATGTAGGCTAGTTATTCGACACCAGTTCCTATGAATGCATACAAAGTACATGTTCGGTAAGCAAGTGTATCAAACACAATCTGATATATATCGATAAGTGGACGCTAGTCTCTGGTATCGAGGGTCCTGGGTTCGATCCACGTTAGTGGCGAGGTGAAAATGTCTGTAATAGCCCGCAAGTCATTGCGGGTACTCGTTACGTATCCAAGAAGAAGAATTTGAGAAGGGTTGATCATAAGTTGTTAGAAGTTTTTTAACACTGCTGTAAGGTGAATTAGAATAGCCCTTATAAGGGCCTTGTGCTGGAACTGGCTTCATGCTTACGCAAACATGTTAGATCCAGGCCAGCTGCCAAGTAAACTGGCGGCTGACCTGTGATCTCACCTGTTTGCTAATCTGAGCATCTTCCATCAACAAAATCAAGCAGATATTCAAGGTTTTGGAAAGCAGACGACACAAAAAATATACTTTTAGAAAATTACCCAGCATTCTAAGAATTTAACTAGTGTTAAGTGGAGTATATGACCTTGGTAGTGTTTTACTAAACAACTCAAGGAAACATTTTCTGAAGACAATAACAGACATACATAGATGTAATCCTAAACCTTTGGGTACAATATTGTAAAATGACACGTCATTGAAGGTTTCGAATAAAAGACTCCAATGTAGTGTGACATTGCAATAATGCTTTTCTCAATAATGACTTTAGAAATTTAGTGAATGTGGTATATTAGTCATGTTACCCTTTATATCCTGAATAAGATTAACTATAAATGGTGATGGGTTCAAAATAACAAAAAAAAAACGTTTTTTTTTCAAAAGTGCAAAATATTGTTAATTCAGTCATCAATATTGGGGTTCCCCATCGCCTCTTTACCAAACGACTTAGATCGATAGTATATACAGACATTATGCGATTGTTTTCAAACCCATTGCATCGATTTTGGATCAGAATACATATTTATTCATTGTTTACAGGCTCTAAATAATTAAACGCAAACCTATTCTAACTCCACTGGTTATTTACTAGTATTTTTCTTATTATATAACAACTGCTATATAATTTTAAAGAAATAGAATTCCAATGTCCAAGTTTGTTTACATCTGTGATCAAGTAGCTTTAACATGGGACGTGTTGATTTCGTATGTATGTTAGAAAGATAATTGTATTCTTTATTTATCTATTATTGCCTACCAAAGTAAAGAAATACACGATAATCAAGAAACTAAAAATTGGTGTAATAATGTAAAGCACTTACTAGAGTCATCCGGATTTGCTGCTATATGGTTATTTCCAGAATCAGTGCGGATAGATAAATTTTTACCTATTTTCTCATCGCGAATGAAAGATATTCATATAAGTAATTGGCATGAACATATTTCACTTTCAACATCAATGCAACTTTTTAATAGTCGTAAACCAAGGTATGAAAAATCCGGATACATTTATATTTTAGAGAGAAGATTACAACGAAGTATGTTAAGTAAATTAAGATTGTCATCACAAGATCTAAAAATTGAAAAGGGGCGACATAGTAATATTTCAAAAAAACGAAAGATATTGTGATTTATGCCCATTAGGTAATATTGAAGATGAGTACCATTTTACATTAATTTGCCCTTATTTTTAGACTTAAGATCCATTTACTTACCGAAGTATTACATCGAACACCCAAGTATGTACAAGTTCATCTGTCTGCTTAACACTGATACAAAATCATTTCACAACTTTCCTAGTTACTACAAACATAGAAAATAGTTTCAGGAATTGTATTAAGTTTATCTAAGACGTCAGTCTCATCCTGTATGTCTATCAAATTTTGCTTTTTATGCATATGTATGAGTTGCAAATGTACATGTCATTTTCATAGCATGAAAACAGCTGTTTTATTGTTTATTGTTTTATTAGAGTGTATTTATTCAAAAAAATGAATTGTTCGATAAAGTGTTCTTTTCTTAATTAATCCCTTCCTCGACATTGGCTACATAGCCTGGTTCCCGTCGTACTATAATAAATTAGTAGTATGGTTCTCGTCGTACTATGATGAATTAGCAGCCTGGTTTCCGGCGTACTATAATAAATAAGTAGTCTGGTTTCTGTCGTACTATGATAAATTAGTAGTCTGATTCCCGTTGTACTAAAATGAATAAATAGTCTGGTTTCATTCGTACTATGATGAATTAGTAGTCTGATTCCCATGATAAATGACTAGTCTGGTTTCCGTCATACTATAATAAATAAGCAGTCTGGTTTCCGTCATACTATGATAAATTAGAAGTCGTACTATGATAAATAGGTTGTTAGTTCCCGTCGTACTATAATAAACTATTAGTCTGATTCCCGACGTCCTATAATAAATAAGGAGTCTGGTTCCCGTCGTACTAAAATAAATTAGTAATCTGGTTTCCGTCGGACTATAATAAATAAGAAGTCTGGTTTCCGTCGTTCTATGATAAATTAGTAGTACGTTGCCGTCGTACTATAATTGACTAATTGTCTGGTTCCCGTTGTACTTGGATAAATTGGAGTCTAATTCCCGTCGTTCTATGATAAATAAGTAGTCTAGTTCCCGTCGTAATTTAAAAAAATAGTAGTCTGGTTTCCATCATTCTATAATAAATAAATAGTCTGGTTTCCGTCGTACCATGATAAATTAGTAGTCTGTTTTTTTTTGTTCGTACTAAAATAAATAAGTAGTCTGGTTCCCGTTGAAAAAATGAATACTAAAATGAATAAGACGTCTGGTTTTAGTCGTACTATGATAAATTATTAGTTAGTAATGTTCCCGTCGCACTATAATGAATGAGTAGTCTGGTTCCCGTCGTACTATGATAAATTAGTAGTCTGGTTTCCGTCGTACTATAATAAATAAGTAGTCTGGTTCCCTTCGTACTATAATGAATAAGTAGTCTGGTTCCCTTCGTACTATGATAAATAAGTAGTTTGGTTCCCGTCGCACTATGATAAATTTCAAGTCTGGTTCCCGCCGTACTATAATAAATTAGAAGTCTGGTTCCCGTTGTACTACAATAAATAAGTAGTCTGGTTTCAGTCGTACTATGATAAATTAGTAGTCTGGTTCCCATCGTACTATAATGAATGAGTATTCTGGTTTCCGTCGTACTATGATAAATTAGTAGTCTGGTTCCTGTCGCACTATGATAAATTAGAAGTCTGGTTCCCGCCGTACTATTATAGATTAGAAGTCTGGTTCCCGTTGTACTACAATGAATAAGTTGTCTGGTTTCAGTCGTACTATGATAAATTAGTAGTCTGGTTCCCATCGTACTATAATGAATGAGTATTCTGGTTTCCGTCGTACTATGATAAATTAGTAGTCTGGTTCCCGTCGCACTATGATAAATTAGTAGTCTGGTTCCCGTCGTACTATAATAAATTAGAAGTCTGGTTCCCGTTGTACTTCAATGAATAAGTAGTCTGGTTTCAGTCGTACTATGATAAATTAGTAGTCTGGTTCCCATCGTACTATAATAAATGACTATTCTGGTTTCCGTCGTACTATAATAAATTAGTAGTCTGGTTTCAATCGTACTATAATAAATAAGTAATCATGTTTCCGTCGTACTATAATAAATAAGTAGTCTGGTTTCAATCGTACTATAAAAGATAAGTAGTCTGGTTCCCGGCGTTCTATGATAAATTAATAGTCTGGTTCCCAACGTACTATGATAAATGAGAAGTATGGTTCCCAACGGACGATGATAAATTAGAACTCTGGTTTCCGTCGTACTATGATGAGTAAGTAGTCTGGTTTCCGTCATACTATGATGAATAATTAGTCTTGGTTCCGTCATACTATGATGAATAAGTAGGCTGGTTTCCGTCGTACTATGATAAATAAGTAGTCTGGTTCCCGTCGTGTCGTTCTATAATAAGTGAGTAGTCTGGTTCCCGTCGTACTATAATAAATTAGTAGTCTGGTTCCCGTCGTACTTTGATTAATAAGTAGTCTGGTTCCCGTCGTACTAAAATTAATAAGTAGTCTGGTTCCCGTCGTACTAAAATATATAAGTACAAGCAATGTATTGCTAAGGGGCAGGTAATCCAGACTAGTAGGGTGCACTGCACGTCTATTTAAAAGTGCTAGTTCACAAAATAGAAAATCTGAAAGTACAAATAAAATGTCGTTGAAATAATACAGTTTTTGTGTTGTCGTTTAAATCTAATTTATTCAGGAAATATCAATTTATCAAAGTATGTACAGTTATAATGCAGTAGATCCTAAAAGCAATGTCACGCTTTTGGATTGAAATACATATAAATTTACTGTATACATAATTATACATAATAAACATTTAAAAACGATATTTTTTGCCTCCAATGGCAATTCTATAGAGCGTTTCATATAACAGTGCAGCATCTGTACATTTTTAATGAAATAAACCTTTAACTACCAAATTTCCTCGCATCTGTGAACAAGAACCTTTAACCTTTAGAATGCTGGGTAAATTTCAAAAAACAGATATTTGTGTCGTCTGTTTTCCAAAACCTTAAATATCTGCTTCATTTTCGAGAAAAGATACTCAAAGTGGCAAACAGGTTAGATTACAGGTCAGCAACCAATTTGTTTGGCGGCTGGTCTGGTGCTAACCTGTTTGCATAAGCACGGAGTCGGTTCCTGTACTATAAGGGTTAAACAGTGTCGCCATTGTACCACGTGTCGACCCCTCTGCTGCAGACGCCTTTAGTTACCGTTGTTACAAAAAGACGAAATGCCCTAGATTAAAACCTTATGCTTATGTCACAGTGTTTTCTAACCAAACCAAACAGACAAATTTGTTTCGTGTTACCTTTCGTCATTAAACCCTTATAATGCTTGGTAGTTTTCTAAAAACAGATTTTTGTGTCATCTGCTTTCCAAATCCTTAATCTTGATGAGGACAATGATACTCAGAGTAGCAAACAGGTTAAATCACAGGCCAACCGCCAGTTTACTTGGCGGCTGGCCTGGATCTAACCTGTTCGCATAAGCATGAAGTCGGTTCTAGCACGATAAGTGTTAAATTTACAATAAATTTGAATACGTAATGGGGTTTCCGATGCGTAATGATTATCAGATAAAGCTTTGATGTTTACTAAGTATTAAGAAGACGTCCATGCCCAAACAAGCAAACACAATGTTCACTCCCTTTGTTAATTTACTCATTCAAAGTAAACCATACAGCAAAACGCTTCATTTGAATAGGCGTAATATTATTCAAGCTACTTGTATTCTATTCTTTTACTCGAACGAGGTCTGAACCTATTAGCATTAACCCTTTCTCAAACAACAGATTTTCGACTGTACCAAAATGAAAGAGCTTGTAGACGACATTTCAAAATTTTATGAAACTTACAAATAATCTTTTGATAAGGCAGAAAACATTGTAGGAAAAGGAAAAAATTGCTCATGCCGAGCAATTTCTCCTTTTCCCACAATGTTTTCTAAAGTCGTCTGCAACAAAGTGATCAAATGTCGTTATTGTTTGGGAAAGCGTTAACCCTATTAGCTTTAACACATACGGCTTACAAATGCATCTTGCAGTGGGCAAGAGGAGAACTTTGCTTTCTGCTCATGGAAAGCATTTTCCTTCTACTGCACAATTTTCCACCAAAGTTAGTCTATTCATCGTTTTGAATTCGTAGTCGAATGGGACATCCATGATTTTCTTTCTTTAATAAATGTTTGTTTTCAACCTATATATCATAAACAGGTTTATCCTAAGCAACTACCGCCTGCTGACTCATTCCGAATTGATCATAAAATCCCCGATTCTTTCCGACTGTTAGTTGGAAACCCAACAGTCACGTTCCACGTCATCATCTCCCTGCTGTGGCGCTTTGGTATCGGTCCAAATTCATTGCGATTGTTCGTTGGAATCCCAAACAATCACGTGCAACTCTTATTCCACGTCATCAATTTGTATAACCCACTCCCTGCTGTGATGCTGTGTTAACGGTCCAAATTCAAAGCAACAACAAACGACAAGCATTGTGTAAAGAAAACAGATCAAGTTTAACGCATTACCAAACAATAACGACCTCTAACCACTTCGTTGCAGATGAATCTGGAAAACATTATTGGAAAAGGAGAAATTACTCGTAACGAGCAATTTTTCCTTTTCCTACAGTGTTTTCTGTCCAATCAGAAGATTATTTCCAATTTCATCGCATTTTGAAATGTCGCCTGCAAACTCTTTCAATTTGGGACAGTCGAATATTTGGCGTTCGGTAATGTGTTAAAGAAAACTGAAAGGACGTATTCTGATAAAAGATGTAAGGTACTCATTTTGTACAATTCTCCCTTTAGTCACACTTTTTTAAAGGGTCGTCTGCTACAGGCTTGTTAAAACATTATATATGAACTAAAAATGTATCAGGGGCCTCCGTGGCCGAGTGGTTAGAGTACAGAACTTGAAATCACATGGCCCCTCTTTGCGTGGGTTCAAATCCTGAGAGGGATATGGATTTTCATGAGAGGCAGTCTCCCGACTGACTTACAGAATGCCGATGGTTCTACCCACCTTGACCAGCCCTTATGGACAGTTGAGTATGGGGTCTTCCTCCGTCATTAAGAGTCGGGCATCGCCACATAACTGAAATAATGTTGATGTGATTTAAAACCCATATAAAAAAATGTATCGATTACTTCTTGCTACATGAGGTGCGCCGATAGAATAAGAGTTATGAACCTGTGATCGACAAAAGGAGAAATTGCTCGTGACGAGCAATTTCCCCTTTTGTCACGCACTGGTTTATTCACACTTATACAAACGAAAACGTTAGATTTCGTAACTAATAACTGTCGTCTGCTGATGCTTTTAATGTTTTCATATTTCATGAGGGTCAAAATGTGCTTATTTTCCCCTGGATTCACTTTAAAGGATTGTGAAAATAAGAAAAAATCTTTAAATGCTCATTTGATTGTCTGCTGATGCATTTAATGTAGAGAAGTTAAAAATTCCCATTAAAGTCACATGCTTTGAATGCTCACATGTAAGTGACTGTGTTAAATTAAATGCGTTTATCGGAAAGACATCTATCTTATTCGAACCATGTTGATCACAGTAGATTTATTTCCGGCGTGATTAGGTTTAGGGATATTGGGAGCGAAATCCGGTGACAAGAGGAACATTTCACGTGACAAGCAGTTCCTACTTTTGACAAAGCGTTATTAAACGTTTTTGCTTCAAAGTAACCTTAGCCAGTCTATATATAAAACATGGCTTAGTATAAAGAAAGGTTTCGCCTCTGCTAACCGTGTGCAATATGTATGCAATTTTTCAAACGAGATATCTTTACGCTCAAATGCGTATTTGCCTCATTGATAGCAGATGTTCCATCGCTGTCTATCAAAATTCCAACGTTTACAGGCAACCAAGGCACAATACCGTCAAAGAACGCTTTACAGTGGTTGAAAGTTATATCAGTCATATCAAAGTAAGTTCAAGTCCCAATACTATCCAAGATTGTCAGGGGAAGCCGTTGCTGCAAGTGTATTTTGGTCTATAGAAAGGCCCTGACAATACAGGTTTTACGTCGTATCAACAGTATTTCAATTATGTTGCGATACCCGAGTCACATAGATTGAGGAAGACCCAAAATTACCCATAGGGCTGTCCAAGCAACGTAGAACCATTGGTTTTCCGTAAGTCGTTTATGACAGACCTTGCCGAGAATTTGGAACTGTGGCCATTCACAGGGGGCAAACACTCTATCCCTGGTCAAACACACGAAGGGCTGCTCCTGGCTACAAACACTGCTTCTACCCGTGTATTCGATAAACATCCAAATCCATTTACATACATGTAGTACCATTAATGATCTCCCGACTGACTCTATCCGGCTCGACCAGCCCTTATGGGCAGTTTAGTAGGGTGTCTTCCTCCAGCATTGAGAGTCGGACATCGCTACATAACTGTAATATTGTTGATGTGATATAAAACTCATATATAAATATAAATAACAATTAATGAGATGAACGCAACTAAATGCATTTTGACCTTTATAAAATAAATGGGAAGAAGCATTGGGTTATTGACTGGCCTTGATTAAACAGTGTTCTACGGATTATTGTCATCCCATAGTAAATCATTCTCAAAAATGAACAACTTGTTACACATTATGATGAATTCTCAATCTTTATTTCCATCATTTGACTGATAGGGTAAACAAAGTGCTGTCAATTTTTCTTGGTAAATACTATTCATATACAAGAAAATCAGAGAACATTTAACTATTGTATTTGTTGTTTAATTCTTTAAACTCTTTACAGATAAAATATGGAGATAGCATATTAAACTACAATGTATATATCTCCCAATTTCAATAAATAGCTTCCACATACAGTTGAGAGCAATTTACACATTTGCATATAACATTAAGGAATAATTTTAAACAATGGGTAATATCTTAAGATTATCCCCTCTACAAAAGACCTACATTTCCCCTATTTGTAAAAAAATGCAATTGAAAAACAATAAAAAAGGGGATTGTAGGGGGAAATATTGTGGAAACTTCTCAAATGAGCTATTGATCCTTTTTCCACAAAAAAAAATCATCATTTTCAAATTGTAGGTTAAAAAATATTGGAATTATATTACTTGTTTATTGCGTTTATTGATAAGTCATCTAAATTAAGATAAAAAAGTTTGCCTTCTCTTTCATATACGTTTATTTCATCTTATCAATAGCAGGAGATTCAAGAAACCAATGTGAAAAAGAAGAATTCGCCCATGTTCATCTGATGATGCAATCAATTCCTCTCAATGTCACAAAACTTCTATTAACAAAGATAACTTGTCTGATGTTGCTTTCATTAAATCAATTTGTGTCTGATGTTGCTTTCAGTAAAACAACTTTTGTCTGATGTTGCTTTCAGTTTCAAAACACATTACAAGCAGTTTACCCTGCAGTTGTAAATGAAAATATCAATTTCAAAATAAATACATTTTCTTCATCAAGATGTAGAAACCAATGTGTAAATAAAATTAATTAAAAAAATGTTTATGTCGAAGACATCTTAATAAAAAGACAGTTTGCTCACCAACAGAAGTTTCTCATTATGTAAAATGTGTTTTAAAAGAGTCTTCAGCAAACTTGTTAAAAAAGCACATGTCTGGTAAAGGCCAACCCTTTACTTCGGAAGACCTCACTTTGACCATCAGGAAGACTTAAGAAACAATTGTGACATTTAATGATAAATTTCTCCTTATGAGCCATTCATCCTTTTTGTCACAATGGTTCCTACCCAATATCTACCTGAAAGAAAATGTATTATTCTTGCCCTATCTTTTGGCATCTGATTTTGCTTTAATGGAGGACAATGGTCCAGAATTAGAGCATTGCCTTGTGACACAATGGTATTGGGTTTGAATAATCTCAGTAGGGTGATTCTATTGGTAACCTTTCATTAACAGTACTGATTGTGTTTCCAGGAAGCTGAATCGAGAGTGATTGGTGTGAGAACTTGTTTCACAAACGATCAACGTAAAATAAATAAGTTAAAACCACAGGAATTTATAGTTATTCAGGGGGTCCTACTAAAGAATCTAAGTTATTATATACATAGTAATGCCCACAGGATAACTTTAGACCCCTATTTTTAAACTAGATGGACCAGTCACTAACTCTCATATGAAGGAATTGGTTAAAGTTGTCTTGCTTGAGGATCGGATATGCTCATTTCAGGATTACAGGTGAATGAAATAGTGATGGCGTAGCGAATTCCAGACAGCAACTTCTCTACAAAGTGAACATTCTCGGACCCAGAGGTGAAAAATGATAGCCTACCTGAAACAAAGGAAAATAATTCATATTGTTAAGAGCAACAGTATTAATTAAGTTGCAAGCTTCATTTGAATTGTATAAAATTTGTTTAATGTTAAAATATTGAAACAAATGCTGCACATTGTCAAATTTTGATTGAAATAACATCTGATAGCCCACTAGCAGAGCACCACCAATAATCGATATTCGAACGAGTTGAAATAAACATAACTAAAAAGAAACTGATATTTGGAAAAGAATTCAGTATGGCGTCTTACAAATCAACCCATGTTGACATCTTCAGACTAAAAATTTGATAATTTGATAATGGTTAACAAATGAGACAACCTTTTTAATGAACAATTACAAAAAAGTTGATAATTGTTATAAAAGTTTAGAAATGAATATTTGTTTAAAAGTTGCTAAATGAACTATAGTATAAAAGTTGTTAAATGAAAAATTGTTTAAAAGTTGTTAAATGAAAAATTGTTTAAAAGTTGTTTGATGAATAATTGTTTAAAGGTTGTTTGATGAATAAATGTTTAAAAGATGTATAACAAATAAATGTATAAAGGTTGTTTAATGAATTGTTTTTAAAACTTGTTTAATGAATATACTTTGAGGGTTCAGTGCAATACCATAGTAAGTACTTCACATAATTATGTCAAGGACCTACTCAAATATTGCATTGAAACCTTGACCTGTGATAATAAGGAAGTGCTTTTGAGGAATGAACAAAAATCTTTTCATACTTTCTCATCTTTCTTTAAGGACATGTTCTACAGTTTAAAATAATCCTTTCATAGAAATTTCTACATCTTTTATATGTTATTTAAAATTTTATTGTGAATCCAAAAATGAAAAGAAAATGGAAGGTCGAAGTGTTAGTTTTTTTGTAAAATGACATTTTCCATGGTAACCGTTTGGGGCAAAAATGTCAAAATGACCATACCATCTTCAAAAATAATAGAACAATTTCTGATTAGTTAATCAACACAAAAAACATGAATTCTTACATTCAATACTTTATAATTCAATGTTATTTCAAATTATTATAATCTGAAACATTTTTGAAGTCCAAATCAGTTTTTCAAATTTTTGTATTCGACAAAAAACAATGAAAATTGATATGTATATTATAAATAAATAAAGATATATAAAAATTCCTTTCATAGAATTTTCTTATTTTTCAGTATGTGAAGTAAAATTTAATCTTGAAATACTAAATGCAAAAAAAAAGTATATGTTGACGAGTTAGTTATTCTGTTAAATGACAGTTTCCATGGTAACCGTATTTGAAAAACATTTACAAAAACAATTGAAATAACATTTAACTTGAAAAATAGAAGCTGGGCGCTTGATATGAATGGGAAATATATAATAATGTTAATAACCTTTTATAGTTTTATGGATAATATGATTATTCTTTGAAAAAAATGCATACAGTAAATTTCATCCGAATAAAAATGTTTATCCAACTACTTTGCAAGTACTTCTTTGGTAACAGATTATTATCTCCCTTGGATGTGCAGATGAAGTGCGCAGATAAAATTACCGAGAACGTCCTTAACAACATCCTATGATTTATACTACAAATATCAACCAAATTTATTGCAACATTACCACCTAACACCACATTAATGTGTCTTGCAGCAGACGTCTTTTAAAAAGCATTCAGGCAAAAGGAGAAATTGCTTGTCACAAGCACCTCTTCTTTTGTCACAACGCTTTTCAATCTATCCAAATAGCACAACAGCAGAACTGAAAGGTTTTCCACATGTTTACAGAGCTTATCTAAAGTCGTGTGCTCCAAGTAAAAAAAATGCTGTCTGCTTGTGAAAAAAAAGTAATTAACAAAGCCATTCTTTGCAAAGTAATGATGAACTGAGAATGTCATGACGATGAAGCTACAAACCTAATCTGGGTTCTACAGTTCTGTTCACATCTTTATCCACAAAAACAAACCGCCCACCAGTAAAATCTTCCTTATATGTACTCAAATACAGCAGGGATGTGTAATGAAAGGATCCATAGGTCACCTGGAATAGATAAATACAGTCATACAGTGTTTATATAGGGAAAGGTAAATTAACCTTTCACTGGTGAAGCCAGTATAATCCATTCCTTTTCATTCCCTCTTCACTCAAGTTAACCTAGAATTTTGTTTGTATGGTGTTAAATGTCATATCAATAATTTTTCAGTTATGCAACAGCTTTTCTGAATCAACCAGTTCTAGGCTAGGGCTCAAAGTGATTTGCCAAAGGTAATTCCCACAAAAACCAGAGGTGTCAGTGGGGCTCTCAACCTAGAAAGCCTTGCAATTGATATTGAGACTGATCCAAATTGAAATAATGAGACAACAAATTCTGAATAATAATGAATTTATTTTGTCAGAGTTAGTTTAACTTATTTATTTTACACTGATTGTGATGGAAGCTTGTAGCTTATTTTATTTTCTCTCAATGGCTGCTTTCTGTATACTAAACCAGTACCCATGCTGATTTGAGGGCTAGTCCAGACAATTTTCACCTTGCTGTTAATGGGCATCGAACCGAAGACACTCTGTATAACAGGTCACCTCTCTACCAATGCTTCATTGCTATCAGATATCGTAAGCTGTATCCATTACATAACAAGTTAAGATTTTCTTCCATATATACACATTCAATGAACCTGTGACAGACAAAACCACTGTGACAAAAGGATGGATCATTAGCAATTTCTTTTTTTGTCACTATAATGTCTTCCCACATCTACAAAGAAGACTTCATTCATCATACTTTTTAATTGTTGTCTGCTCAGGCTTTCAATTTAGACCAGTCACAGAATCCCATATAAAGGATTGGTTTAACTCATTACCAAACAATCACGACATTTGACGAGTTTGTTGCAGATGACTCTGAAAAACATTGTGGGAAAAGGAGAAATTGCTTGTAACAAGAAATTTCACCTTTTCTCAGAATGTTTTCTGCCTTATCAGAAGATTATTTTTTAATCTAATCTGCAAATTCTTTCAATTTGGGACGGTCGAAAATCGTGTGTTTGGTAAAGGGTTAAAGAAGTAACAAAATATCAATATCCAACTTTTAGGTTCAACTTTCTGTCACACTTACTTTGTCAACATGGGGATGCCAATATTCATCATGGACTGTCTTTGCTTCCGTCATGTTCATACGCGAGAAAAATGTGGGCTTGGTCAGGTATAAGCTCTTCAGGGGAATGTTGAAAAATGTGGCTATGGCATTATGTATCTTATCTTTAACTTGTCTGCAAAAAAGAAAAAAAGATAAAGACTTACAGCAAGATGTAACAAGAGCTGCCGATTATGTCGGAGAGGTGTGTAGATGGAAATATTTTTTGTTTCTCAAATATGAGGATGCACACAATGATTCCTTACAATAGTTGTTAAGATAAAAATTTGCGCGTAAATACTTGACCAAGATTTTCTAAGTTCAAAAGGCCGCATAAATTGCTTAAATTCAAAACAAAAGCTATGCAACTTGGTCAGAGATCTATAATTATGATACAAAACACATGTGAAAAGTATCAAACCAAACAATACCATAGTTTATTAGATACAAACTTGCGAATAGAAACTTAACCAAGGCATGCTGCCGATGCCGACGCCCTTGTAAAAAGTCTAGATCTTCTTATTTTTCGAATAGTCAAGCTAAAAATCATCATTTTCCAATAAGAATGAATGAATCAAAGGAGCATAATCTATCCATTCGGTAATTTCAATGACCTCAGACGACAATTCTGAGAGCTTCAATGTCAACTTATTCAACAACTAGACTAGAATTGTTAAAAGAAGAACTATTTCCTGATGGTGGACTACATGTTTATCACAGTGCAGTCAAACATTTGACAACTCTATGTCATTACCTCATAGTCAAAATAATATTTGAAAACCCTTTTAAATTCAGGATCCATTATCTACAGGAATTCAGGTTCCATTCCATATTTTCAGACATGTATTTTGGACTTCCTTTTCTGATAGCTTGTTTTTTCAGAAGACAAAGAAATTCCAAAGTAATTATTCTTACCTATATACTGTGAAGTCTTCTTCTGTAAATCCATCTTCTTTAGATAAAATACTTGAAACAAAAAATTAAATAATTAAGTTCTGTTAAAGTAAATCTTTTTTCTTTTATTCTCGGATAGGCTTGCACACTTTACGTGAGAATAAACCAAGCAGAACATGCAGACTCTAATTAAGTCGTCCCCTGATCACATTTACATGAGATGAACTCATGTTGATGTTGAGCTTAAAAATTCTGACAAAAGATAAATTGATTATAATAATCATTTCCTCATCTTTCACAAAACAGTTTTTTCAGTATGAGGTAAAATGAAACTTCTATGTGTATCTATATGTATGTTTTCATGAAATAAAAGAAGCTGCAATTTCATCTTCCAAAGCAATATTTCCCTCCAGATCATTAAGGTTTTGTAAAAACAAGTATGGGGGTAATATAAAATATAAGTTAGTGTTCACTGTACCTGTAGATATTGATGAACTTGTCATTCTTGGATAAAGCACCAGAGTGAAGATCAAGAATAGATGCCTGATAAATGTAAAGAAAACATGAACCTATTACATTGGATTAGAATTACTTTAACATATTGCAAGACTATAGTAGATTCTTCACTTTTGTCAATTTATAAGGCAATTAACTGTAGCCAAGTGATCATTATTGCATAGGTAACCTGACACAGTCAAACAACTGAGAATTCGCTTAAAAAGGCATTATCCCACACATAATCTAAGAACAAGGTCAGGATAAATAAAGCAGAAATCATGCAAAAAATCTGAGAAACCTTTCTGACAGGTAAAAGTTTCTTTATCACCTCTATTCTTTTAGTTCACATGTAAAATTGAAACAAATCACAAAATCGATTATGACGAAATGTGGAGTACATTAAGATGAGACTTAACTGCTACTTTCCTTAGCACCTAACTTTGAAGTACTGGTATCTGCTGCAAAAGTCTTTAAAAAATTCTTACAAAATGATCCATATTTATATAATAAGCAATTTATCCATGCGTCACAATGATTCCTGTGTATTGTCTCAAAGCAGAGGCAGATTTAAGGCTTTATAGTTGTCTTCTGCATCTGCATTCAATTTGAACCCACATGGACGCCTGCATTCAATATGAGAGATAGCTTGCTTACCCCTCCGCTTGACCCTCCATAACTCAAACCTTTTTTGGCTAACCTGGAACATAGAGTGGTACATATAAACAGTTTGTCCATTCTACTAAAAGGATTTTGTAGTGAATGGGCAGTTCCCTCCTTTTTTCACTTTAAAAAATGATTCCCACAGTCATATGCCAGGTATTCATAGGAATGGTACATACCTGAGTACCAGTTTACTAAACAACTAAGGGAAAATATTTGCGTCTGTCAAAACTGATAAACATGGATAGTTTCTCTAAAGAAAACACAATTTTGTCATGTGAAATGTCATTGGAAGCATCTCACAGAGTCAATTCTAATGATGTTTTACAATGCAATATAGCTAAACCCAATATTGAAATAAGAGGAATGTTGTTTAGAACTTAAGCAAAATCAAGCATGAAACATTTAGTAAAACAGTACCTTAGTATTGAAATGGGCCGGCAGCCAAAAAATGGCTGACAAGTTTGATCATGCATGGATAAAAATTATTTTTTTATGTACAAGATAATATGTACAAAATATGCCTGACACTAACGAAATTTCACAAACAAAATAAGTGAGCAAATGAAAAAGGAGTACCGGTATCTGATGTGGAAGAACATTTCTGCCTATCTACAAGGTATTTTTTTTTTTCATATGGGTTTTACATCACATCAACATTATTTCAGTTATGTAGCGATGCCCCACTCTTAATGATGGAGGAAGACCCCATACTCAACTGCCCATAAGGGCTGGTCAAGGCGGGTAGAACCATCGGCATTCCGTAAGTCAGTCGGGAGACTGCCTCTCATGAAAATCCATATCCCTCTCAGGATTTGAACCCACGCGGAGAGGGGCCATGTGATTTCAAGTTCTGTACTCTAACCACTAGGCCACGGAGGCCCCTCTACAAGGTATAATACTTGCTGTATATATAGTGCTTATCAACGGTTCAATGCGATACTATAGTAAGTGCTTCACATTTGTGAAGGACTTCCTATAGTCTTGCAGTGAACCCTTGTTACGGTCCCTGTAGAAGAAAGTTATTTTGAATACAAATAGGGATTATAGGAATTTACTTCAATAAATGCGAGGCTTCTTTCTCCGTCACAAGGTTGTCTCTAACAACACGGCCACACATTTTAGGTTTGCAATCTGGAATAGGAAACATTTTTCCAAGTTATTCAAATCACCTTTTACTCTTTCACCACACATCTGTGGTTGTTTACGGACCACTAAGACAAAAAAAAGCAGATATATTAATAATATATGTACATGTACTGACCAACTATTTCTATAGTTGTAGAGACTAAAACGGAATAGAAAGATAAGCCTTCATAAGTATATAGTCTGAGTCATTGCTTGTTAATCCAGGAACATTAGACTCTGACATCTTTTTTTTGTAATTGAAAGCAGACTTTTCTCTCAAAATATAAGAGTGGCCTTTAAAAGCTGAAAAATAAATTAAAATCATACAGCATTCCTTTTTCAATTATAAGGAGCGATGCATTCTTTTGTCACAGCTGTATAAATAAAACTTAATGGAACCGGAGAATGTAATAGGATAATGATATTAAATACCCAGTAATGAAAATAACCAGCCTGGTGAAGAGGACTTGTGCTGGGAACCAACCCTTTTTTCATATGGGTTTTACATCACATCAACATTATTTCAGTTATGTAGCGATGCCCCGACTCTTAATGATGGAGGAAGACCCCATACTCAACTGCCCACAAGGGCTGGTCAAGGTGGGTAGAACCATCGGCATTCCGTAAGTCAGTCGGGAGACTGCCTCTCATGAAAATCCATATCCCTCTCAGGATTTGAACCCACGCGGAGAGGGGCCATGTGATTTCAAGTTAGTAAGGGTTTATGAACAGCAGACATCATGAAAGTTCTAACCTATTGGTAATTATCAATGTGACAGCTGTGTAGACTTTCTCTTATTTATACAGAAAATCAATTTGGATAAGTTTAGTTACAGATACTTCTTAAAGGCACTTCATACTTGGCTTGGCTGGCTGACAAAGTAAAATTCTATTCAGATTCATAATATGGATTTTATAGGAAAACAAATTTCCTTAATCATTATTAATTCATTTTCCTTCAATTCATCAATTGGATAATACTTACTAAAAAAAATATCGCTTGATTATAAATGGCTACTTGAAAGCTTTAGTGCTTCAAGACACAATGATTTCAAGACCAAATATATACTTTTGAATGTTAGAGGCCAGTTGAGGGTAACAGTTGTGGGAAACATTTGTCACATGAAAGAGTAAATGAGGCTGTCCTTCATTATTCTGATATAGAAGGGTTTAACCCTTATAGTCCCGGAAATCACTTAATGCTTATGCAAACAGGTTAGATCCAGGCCAGCGGGCAAGTAAATTGGAGACTGGCCTGTGATCTAACAAGTCTGCTTCTCTGGGTATCTTTCTTTTTCCTCATCAAAAGAAGCAGATATTTAGGTTTTGGAAAGCAGAGGACACAAAAATCAATTTTTAGAAAATTGCCAAGCACTCTAAGGGTTTATGCATAAGTTTCATGAAGACCCACCATCAAATCCTTCCTGTTTGTAATCCTCTGAACACTTGACCGCATATGTTAACAAATCACTGATGTTTGAAGCAGCAGAAAATGTGAGAATACCAGCATCACCATCACATCCTAAATTCATGAAAAAAGCTGTGGATGCTAGTCCAATAGTTATTGCAAAGCCAATGAACTTCACATACAATGGTGGACTTGGTTTTTCTTGGGATCTGAAAATAGAAAAAGAAATGAAGTAAGAAACACTTCCATTATAACTCAATCTGACATTCTGGATTTTGTAATCTATTCAAATTTCTCAAGTTTAAAGTATGATAAATGCAGGTTACAAACATAAAGTATAAAAGCTATCATCAAGTTTCAGTCCCAATATCAATGTCTAATTTTCCAACTGTGAGTAATGATCACTTGATATTTTACTGTATTAATGGAAATATCAGAGTTCATTAATGTTGCTACAGAGATTTCATCACAACATCCACCATTAAATGAATGGTTTGATAGGTTGCATGACGGGAGATATTGCCCTATGCAAAAATTTCTCAATATATTGGATTGCATCAAATTAGTTTGACAAGGCCTTTCGGCATTCAGATACTAAACCAGTACTTGTACCCATTTGTTGGTACATAACATCAAGTTTCACTTTGCCAGGAATTAAACCTGGTATACTATACCCTTGGTACAGCTGTCTCCTGCAACAGTGTCGCTCATAACTCTTAAAATTAATTTGAATGGCTGAACAAAAGACCTAATATAATCCTTTGGTTTCAACCCTTCTTCTCAATCCGACCCCTTAGCAAAATCGGAATTATTGCACATGGAGTTCCGTGTTACGGAATCAAGAAAAGTCGACATTACTCTAATCACTTGTTTTTATCATCTAAGGCAAGAACAATGGGTTAAAAACAAGAAAAATGTATACAAACTACAATATTAACCTACTGTGACCGAAGCAAGCATATTTCAACTTAATCTGTAAATAGCTGATCAAAGTATTGGCAGAAAAATCAATATTTATTTTGTAAAATTATTTAGAAACATGTTCCCCATTTTTCTGGATGTTCATCATATTGTGAAACAGTCTATAATATTTTTTTATCTATATTATTTTGTCCTTGTGGCTCATTTTATATCAGGGGGTTGAATGTAGAGGAAAGCATCTGGCTAACCGGGAGCACTGACCTCGACTCATAAAAGTAAACAATTCATACTTTTCTATAAGTTTGATGGTTATTGAATTGTTTCATGAACTAAAGAATTGTTTGGGGTTATTTATAAGCCAAAGTAATTCATCCTAACTTATACTTCTTCTGGACATACAGCAAATTAGAAGCTAAGGAGGTTGAAACCAGAGCAAGACGGGCTATTAGGTCTTTGAGAAACCGACAACAATTGGGTACGAAACAGTCTTTGTATGAAAAGACCCGGCATCCAATGTTACAGTTATTTTGCAAAGTACCAAATCATCGCGAATAAAAACATACAATTCTTTCGATGCAACTTTTAGAGATTCTTTCTTTCGCTTGACATTGTTTCCTTTACGTTCTCTTGGGCTTGAGGGCATCGTTGAAAACTAATTCTTCCGACTTGTCTTCGTGTTTACGTTTCTTGATTGTCCTGGTTTCACGCACAAGAAATTTTTTAACACAGTTGTCGTTCGTATTTAAAAAAGGGTGTGTCTAAAATGCGGACGTCTTAAGCGGACCATATTCACAAAGAAGGAAAAAGCGGACGAAAGCAAATATAGAGGGAAAAAGCGGACGGCACGAGATCGATGGACACTCCATAGCTATATGTTTAAATGAAGTGTTGTTACGATGGAAATGACTTTTTAGTGATATGTTTTGATTTACCAACGTTTTAGACTTTTGTTTCTTTTATATGTTCAGTCTTATTTGACCATTTATCACCGTTAACGGTTTTTGGAATATTTATTTACAAAAAAAAGGAACACTTTTTAACATGTTTGTTTTTACGTTTTAAATGATTTTGATGTCATTTTTTTTATTATTCAATTTTTTTTTTTGATTCTTAACTTTTTACAATTTGAATCATTACTGATAAGTTATCATTTAACGAAGGAGAATCGCCTTGTGATTTATGACTGTTTCACATAAAATATCTAGAATGGTTTTGGAGGTAAAACATTGAAAGGAATTTGTAAGAATAGATTTGTGATTAATATCATCATGGGTTTTATGACCAAGAGTACAGTGTCCAGAAATTCTTAAAATAACATTCCTTTCTGTAGTTGATTAAAAGAGTTTTATTTCTCATGTCCCCAGGTCAACAGTTCTTTGATAGTAAACCCAGAAATAGGAGACAACCAAATCGATCTCAATCGTTTTCATTTTTGTTTGTTGTCAAAGATTTTTCTCTCCCCATGCAAATGTATCCTTTTCTCCGCTATAGGTAATTGTCTATTCCATGATTTCGTCCGCTTTTTCTCTCTTTGTGTGTATTCTCCTCTATCGGCCGTAGTATAGAGGGAAAGAGCGGACGGCACGATATCGATAGCTTTATGCTTAAATGAAGAGTTGTAACGATGTATATGACTTCTTTTTGTGTTCTTTGCACTTTTTCGTCTTAATTTTTGTCTAAATTTAATCCGTCCGCTTTTTTCTTCTAAATTGCTTTCGTCCGCTTTTTCCCTCTTTGCGTGTATTCTCTGCTGTCGGCCGTAGTATAGAGGGGTCTACTTTTATCTGCCTTTATTGCATTCATCCGCGGACCATACACACAAAGAAGGAAAAAGCGGACGAAAGCAAATATAGAGGGAAAAAGCGGACGGCACGATATCGATAGATAGCTATATGTTTAAATGAAGAGTTGTAACGATGTAAATGACTTCTTTTTGTGTTCTTTTTATCTTCCGTCTTACTTGACAATATATCAGAGTTTAAGGCTTTTGTGGTATTTACAAATATATACATATATATATTTATTTGGTTAAAGTTTTGTTGGTACTATCTAAATGACTTTAATGCCCTTTTTTATTTAATTAATTCTTCATCGGTTTCCAATTTTTCCAGCTTTTAACAGTTTAAAACTGACGGATTTTCAATTAACGAGATCATAATTTATGTGATTTATTTGCCTTGTGATTTATGACTCTATTCCAATAAAATATCTAAGGAATTTGTAAGACTACGTTTGTGATAAATATATTTATGATCCGGAATACAGTGTCTAAAAGATGAAAGAACTTTTTAAAAAAAAATTCAAACAGTCCTTTCGGAAGGAGATGGAAGTCTAATTTTATTTCTTATGTCCCAAGCGCAACAGTGCAACGGGAAATATTAGGGAGGAAGTTTAAAAATTAAAAGGTTGCAAAGGATCGTGGTTAAAAGTGTGTGGCTGTTCAAAGTATACAAGAGGGAATACAAATAGTTATAAAGGTTAAAAATACATGAAATGAAAAAGGGGAAATATTAGGGAGGAAGGGTGAATGTATAGAGAGTGAAGAGGTTGCAAAGGCTTGTGGTTGTGGAAAGCGATTGGCTTAAAGTATGCACTGTGAATAAAATCAGAGAGAGCATGAATAGGGGAAAGGAGAGTGAGGGGTAGAGAGGGAGACATAGAGAGAAAAAAAAGGATGGGGAAATGAGAGTGACACAAAGAAAGGGCAGAGAATGAGTGTAAGAGATAAAGAGGGGAAGGAAAAAAGTGGTAATGGAAGAGAGAGAAAGAGAGGAAAGAAAACAGGAAGAAAGATGAGAGAGAGAGAGAATAAAGGAAGGAAAGGAGAGAATGGGAAAGAGAGAGAGAGAAATGAAGGGGAAGGCAATGAGAAAAAAAGAGTAAGAGAGGGGCAGGGAATGTGAGACAAAAAGAAGGAAAGAAAAAAAGATAAGAGAAAGAGGAATGGAGAGATAGTAAGGTAGGAGAAGTGTGAAAGAGGAAGAATGCATGAGGAGACATTATTGCTCATCCTGTCTATCATTCTCTCTTCCTCTTATCTCTCTTTCTCTGCCTCGCTTCTTCCTTCTGCCTCTCTCTTTCTTTTTACGTCCCTCTTTCTCTTTCCCCCTCTCTGTCCTTTCCTTCCTTTATTTGCTTTTTCATCTCTTTCCCTGCCTCTCTTCTTGCATCTCTCTCTCTCTCTTTTTCTCTTTCATTATATCTCGCATTGCCTCCCACTCTTACAGTATCTCTCTCTTCCTCCCTCTCTCTCCCTTCCTTCAATTGCTGTCGCATCTCTTTTCCTCTTTCTCCGTCTCTGTACGAAGTAGGGTTTGTTATCTTGAGCAATTATTAACAAATTGCCTATGACAAGAGGGCTTTGAAATAATAGTACCTTAATATAGGTCGCTCCTACCTGAGCTTTCTGAATGACTGGCGCCCGTTTGAAGACGTTAATTGTTTTATATACCATGATTCTGTCTACTTTTAGTATGGTCGCTTTAAACAAGATTTACTATATTAACATAGGCGAAATGACTTGAATGATTAGGCGAAATGACTTGAATGATGCCGAAAGGCAAATTGCTAAACATGGTGAGAAACGTCTCCAAGGCATCTTTCAAATCATTAAAGCTTTCTTGTACCAAATGAATAATCTACTTGTGTGTTTTTACATAGACATTTAAGTCCATGAGCTGGTCCAATATCGTCTGCCAAAATTGCCTGTGAGTAGGTGGGAGTCGTGTTGCGTCATAGTAAATGCTAAGATACTGTTTAATAACTCTTTACCACATTCAGAAGACATGTTTTTAATTGAAGCATACGACTTTAGAAAAGCTTTATAGACGTGTGAAAAAGCTTTGTTCTGCTGTTGTGGTATGTGAATAGATTAAAATTGCAGTGAGGTAAAAGGAGAGGTCGCTTGTGACAACCGATTTCTCATTTTGCCACACTGCTTTTAGAAATTTGTCTGCTGCAACACGCAAAAATGTGTCGTTATGTGTTATATATATGTTACATACAAATAAATTGCTTATTTGTTACAATTCGCCCCTTTGTCATGGTGGGTTCTTGGTCGTTCGAAGCAGAAGCGTAAAAGTGTGTGTTCATCGAGTAAGGGTTTAACCCTTTCCCACTTTTCGACTGTTTGAAAAAGTTTGCAGACGACATTTCAAAATGTTATGAAATTGGAAAATAATCTTCTGATAGGGCAGAAAACATTGTGGGAAAAGGAGAAATTGCTCGTTACGAGCAATTTCTCCTTTTCCCACAATGTTTTCTAAAGTCGTCTGCAACAAAGTGGTCAAATGTCGTTATAATTTGGGAAAGGTTTAAGGGTCATGAGGGTAGGATTGAATATGTAAGGTCATATATATATACACAGGAATTATATTGTCTCCTGTAAATCTTTGTTCTTTGTGTCTATTGATTGGTCAGCTTTAGTATTCTAGTTTACGTGTTCATTTTGAAAGGATTCTAATCGAAAATAGAGAAAACTACATGTATTTATTCATCGTGTGTATTCATTCAACACATTATCAAGTAATTCCTTATCTTATGCCATATACATTGCAGGTAATTTAGGAAAAGAGCTTCAAATTAAAGTTTTTAAACACGAATAAATGTCCATGCATCTTTGTATATGACCACGATATATTTTGGACAATATTTGGAAGCTTACGCGAGGAAGAGACGCATCACGTTTTGCAGCAGACGATATATGATAATCACAATAAAAATCGACAGAACAATATTCATCGTGATTTTGGCTTTTTGAGCTTGTTTGAACACAATACATTTCTCATTAGGACCATTTGGTAATGAAGTTTTACATACATCGTTGCTTTCAATTGTACAGAAAGCTAAAAGAATGCTTGTTCACAGATGTTTGGGAATTTATTTACTAACAAAATGACTGTACGCTTCCTGTATGTATTATTATTTCAATAATTGTATACCAAGCAATACAATTTATTTTAACTTTCTGAATTTCTCTTCAGTGAACAATCACCTTTAAGCATACTAGTGTACGGAGAAAGCCTGCCAGGGTATCTCAGATGTTGAGTACTGCTTTTACAAAGCAATGTTTGAGGGTTATCACTGCTTTTCAGCCTTCAATACTGTGTTGGGTGATATATAGTCGGTAGAGTAAAGAATGCTTCATGTGTTTATTTGTTTTATCGTTTCCTTGGTCATGGTCGAAAAAGACATTGGTCCTCAGATTGTGGCTCATGAATATCAGGATTAGAATACGATTCAAGTGTGGATTATTAAACAAACAAACCCAGAGTACGTAATAATGAATTTATTTAATTGTTTTGGGTAATCATTTGACAAGCAACAATCGCAAAAACATAATATTATGGATGTGTTTACGACAGTTTAATTGGACAAAACATATCTTGAAATAAGGAGGAAACACATCTACAATTTCTGGTGCATTTACTAAAAGATACATTACAAGAGATTAAAAAAAACGGAGATGGTGTAGCAAGTAATGATGGATTACATGATAAAGTGACAATAGTAGAGTTTTATTCATTTGATAATCAAACAGCATAGTAAAAGCCTCCATAAACAAAGCACATACTGAACGCTTCTTATAAAGTATTATTTAAAGCCAAAAAAACGAAGTAAAAATGAATATAAAGCATCTTTAAAAGAAAAAGAGTCTGCATTTTTCCTAATCTGAATAATTAACAGATGAACACAATTTATATGTAGAGAGGACCTCAACATATGAAGAAATAACCAATACATTGAAACACATGAAAATTGATAAAAGTCTAGGATGTGATTGGCTTTCGTCGAATTTTTATAAAGTTTTCTGGTCCAAGAAAGGACATTTTGTTGTTAGAGCTAAACATAATATTATGGATGTGTTTACGACAGCTTGATAAACTATTACTGAAAATGTTTGGAAAAATGTTAAGTACTAAACAGATAACATACTACTATTGTGGTAGTAAATAAGTTTAGTACGTCTTTGTAAAGCTAAGGATACATAGTTACCCAAATTATGCATATCCTTCGAGTTTTGAGTATTCAAATTGAGATTTCTTTTTGTGAAAATATATAGTGTGCTTAGAACAGCGTTACTTGATACACCAGAATACCATTTTTAATATTAATTATCGAGTTCCCTTTGTTTAAATTCCAATAAGAACATTTATTCTGTCGACAACATTACTGTATCCAAAACGTAGGAGAAGCCATACACATTTAACAGTTGTTTTACATTATAAATCGAACCTTTATTACCCTTTAAATATATCTCATGTGCATTCCTAAATACGGTCTGCAATATAATATCATCCGTTTGTGATAACATAAGCCAGTATTTGATAATTTGAACATATCTATTTATTTATAATGGATATCGCCAAAGTTCGCCATATACTGCTGCAATGCAAGCATTGCTTTTTACCACTTAGATCCATTTACAGAACTTAAGGTGAACTTGCTCAAGATTTTTAGCTTTATAGAAACCCCATATAGGGCTCGCAAATGAATCAAACAATTGTAAAGAAGTGTCCGGTAATACTTGGTGTAGTTTAATATTGTTGTACAGAGCACAAATCGCCCTTAAAGCTTTACCTTTTAAATATTGATTGTTCAGTACAAATGAACCAGTATAATTGAGTGTTATTCCTAAATAATCAAAATTGTCGGTTATTTCTATTCCCCCCAGTTTGTGCAATATTGGCATGATTTGGACAATCCGCTCCTATGGCTGTTAAAAAAATATCTATGGTAGATTGATGCATTGATTTTGATTTCATAGTGATAGTGGAAAATCTAAAGATAGTATATTACAATTGCCTAGATTTAAATAAGAATAAAAAAGAATTGACGTAACTGAATAAGATTTAAAAATGGAATTGTTCAAAACAATATTTTATAACGTGTACACAACAAATTCGTTATAACCTTAAAGTAGATGAATAAGCCTTAAAAATGGAATTGTTCAAAACAATATTTTATAACGTGTACACAACAAATTCGTTATAACTGGACAGTAAGTGGTTAAGACTTAAAATCGCAATTGTTCAAAACAATATTTTATAACGTGTACACAACAAATTCGCTATAACTGTAAAGTAAGTGAATGAGACTTAAAAATGGAATTGTTCAAAACAATATTTTGTAACGTGTACACAACAAATTCGTTATAACTGTAAAGTAACTAAGTAAGATTTAAAAAAATGGAATTGTTCAAAACAATATTTTATAACGTGTACACAACAAATTCGTTATAACTGTAAAGTAACTGAATAAGACTTAAAAATGCAATTGTTCAACACAATATTTCATAACGTGTACACAACAAATTCGTTATAACTGTAAAGTAACTGAATAAGACTTAAACATGGAATTGTTTAAAACAATATTTCATAACGTGTACTCAACAAATTCGATATGACTGTAAAAGTAACTGAATAAGATTTAAAAAGGGAATTGTTCAAAACAATATTTTATAACGCGTACTCAACAAATTCGTTATAACTGTAAAAGTAACTGAATAAGACATAAAAATGGAATTGTTCAAAACAATTTAACGTGTAAAAAGAATGATTTTTATCATGACGGACACCTTATACAAAGCCCATTACCTATACCATTTAAAGTCAATAATCATTAAGATCGACCGTCTAAATGCGGAGCACACTGATTGAGTATTAACATTTACAAACCTTTTAATGCACCAACAATTGAAGACTGTTAAAGACTTTTCTTTAACAAAGAAACCTTAGCAATTACTATATCAAAAATATTCAGCATCTTTAATAATTGACTAAGTAACATGATATTTGTTGAAAACGTATGCGAACTGTCTCGCCGAGGAAAAACCCAGAGTCTGGGAAACCTCTGTCCGTTTGTCAGTGTCAGATCGCGTGATATGTCGGACCTCATTACGTTTGATGAACAACAAATAAACATGTTGGAAACGCATTTAGTATTCGAACGAACTACTAATCTGTATTTTAAAGTTACCTTCTATTCCATCAATTCAATCTTGTTACATTCTATTCCATCGATTCAATCTAAAGTTAAATCAGGTATGACTAACTTGTAAAGCAAAAGCTCACCTAACAGAAACACCCCCCCCCCCCACACACACACAATGGTGTTTATTAAATGTCTGATGACTAATATCACGGAGAAGGTACTTCGATCAAAGTTATTATATCGTGGTTTGCAGTCTAACATAACCGCTGGATTTGAGTCGAACGCTGCATGTCTGTTCATGAGTATGGTTTCCGAGGTGTAGCTTGATCTTTTGCCAATGCGATTCATTTTTCTGAAAATAAACAAAACGGATAATAAATATCCAATTTAACATTTATTTGGCCAAAAAGGCATTTCTTTAAATCATCTTTAATATATGTTAACTGTACCGATGCTAGTCCCTGTAAAGGTGGTGTGACATTTAAAGTATTACACAGACGCTTTTAAGTATATTGGTAAAAGATAACAGGTCCGGCAAAACAACGATTTCACGAAAAGTCAAGTTATACTCACCATAGAGCAATTGTATGTTTAGCTTATCAGTCCGTGCGTTGCTGGTACCACCGTTTCGACTTCGCCATTCAGTCTTCGCCATTCAGGCTTCGCCATTCAGTCTTCGCCATTCAGTCTTCGCCATTCAGTCTTCGCCATTCAGTCTTCGCCATTCAGTCTTCGCCATTCAGTCTTCGCCATTCAGTCTTCGCCATTCAGTCTTCGCCATTCAGTCTTCGCCATTCAGTCTTCACCATTCAGTCTTCGCCATTCAGTCTTCGCCATTGCCATTCAGTCTTATTCAGTCTTCGCCATTCAGTCTTCGCCATTCAGTCTTCATCATTCAGTCTTCGCCATTGCAATTCAATCTTATTCAGTCTTCGCCATTCAGTCTTATTCAGTCTTCGCCATTCAGTCTTATTCAGTCTTCGCCATTCAGTCTTCGCCATTCAGTCTTATTCAGTCTTCGCCATTCAGTCTTATTCAGTCTTCGCCATTCAGTCTTATTCAGTCTTCGCCATTCAGTCTTATTCAGTCTTCGCCATTCAGTCTTATTCAGTCTTCGCCATTAGTCTTATACAGTCTTCGCCATTCAGTCTTATTCAGTCTTCGCCATTCAGTCTTATTCAGCCTCGCCATTCAGTCTTATTCAGTCTTCGCCATTCAGTCTTATTCAGTCTTCGCCATTCAGTCTTTTTCAGTTTTCGCCATTGCCATTCAGTCTCAGCATTCTATACGGACACAATATATGGACACGAGAGCATGCTATACGGAGACAATATACAGACACGAAAGCATGCTATACGGACACGGACACGATATACGGACACGAAAGCATGTTATGCGGACTCTATAAACGGACACGAAAGCATGCTATACGGACACGATATTCGGACACAAAAGCATACTATACGGACACAGACACGATATATGGACACGAAAGCATGCTGTACGGACACGATATACGGACACGAAAGCATGCTCTACGGACACGCCTCTTCCCTCTAGGATCTAGGATTTCTGAAAGGAAAACTTTTCAAGGGGCTACTGAAAAGAGAAGGTAGAGTGTTTTAAGCAATATATGTGTAAACAAGAGTTGTTGATGATTAAAAAATTCTAAGGACTATAACATTGTTAAAGACGCGTATCATCATAGGCCTAAATACAGTTACAGAATAATAGTATCAAAAGCTTCGATCTTTATCGTTTTCAAATAGAATATACAGAAAAGTGGATAGAAGGTTCATTGTGCATTTAAAAATTTGATAGAATTGATCATCAACACCTGTTTATGGCGACGTGTAATGCAGTCATGAAAGTAATTTTGAATTTTGGAATAAATGGTTGTGTTGTGATATATATGAATATAATGAGATCTTACCTTGGATCATCATTGCAGATTTTGATCAACCATAAAGATGACCTGAAATTCACATTCAATCTTAAAAACACCTATATAGTGAGTGTTAACAGATTTCAGGAACATTGGAAGATGATTTCTTGAAATTGATAAGCAGGAAATTGGTTGAAGATACTTAATTGACGCTTCCTGAATTAAATACGATACCAATAGGTGTATATCAAACAAAAATACAACAACTCTATAATGTCAATGACATTTTGTTTTACTTTCAAATTTTATGATCAGGCACCTTTAAGCAATTACCATTTCAATGTGATATTAATTAATCGGTGAGCATACCATGAGCAGTTGCTGCTGGCGTGGAACCATGTTAAATGTCTACAAGGTGAAAAGTACTAATCAATCAAACAAAGCTATATCCACCTACCATTTGCCATCTTAAGGTTCACTTGGGTTGCAATTGTTCATGAAGCGTTGAAATCTCTGCACAGACAAGATTATCTGAAACAAAAAGAGATGCTTAGCATAATCCATGTATTGGTAGATATTACTTTTGATTACGAAAGTATATTGAAATGATATATTAACAAATTACAAAACAATAACAATATTTTACTATTTTGTTACAGACGACTCTGGAAAACACTGTTGAAAATGAGTAATTGCTCATAACGAGTAATTTCACCTTTTCCCACAATGTTTTCTAGTATATAAGTAGATGGTTAAAAAGATGGCATTGGGTACTTGGTTAAACAGCATCAATGTCATACGAATTCGTATCAAATCTATGTTCACATACCATCGGTCATCCGTAGATGCACTGGGTTGCAATTGTTCATGAAGCGTTGAAATCTCTGCAAAGAAAGGGTGCTCTGAAACAAAAAAGATATCTGGTAGATCATACTGCTAAAGATGGCGAAAATAAATTAAAAATGGCTGAAGTGTTGAAATCTCTGCACAGGAAGGGTTCCTCTGAAATATATTCAAAATGGCTGTAGTTAAATCATGATCGTGTGGCTGCTGAAATAAGAAAATGAATTGATAAGAGTAAAACATCTATGAACAGATACCATAAACTGTAAGCTTACCAACAAATAGTACTCTTATCACAATTTTAAAAGGGGCGGTGTTCTATTTTATGGTAAGCGTTTTAAAAGGGACAATCTATATCTATAAGTGTGTGAAGGTGGCTGCTCAAAGGAGAAAGTAAATTGATTTGAGTTAAAAATATATGAGCATATACTTTAAACTCTAAGCTTACCAACAAATAGTACTCTTATCACAAATTTAAAAGGGGCGGTGTACTATTCTGTTGTAAGCGTTTTAAAAGGGACTACCTATATTTAAGACAAATCTTATCACAAGTTTAAAAGGGACGGAGTGTGTGTGTACTTTTAAAAATGACAATGTTTGTAATGTTATTTTAAGTTTTGTTCATTTTTAAAAGGGGTAGTATATATAGGGAGGGTGCGATTTAAAAAAAAAATGCAGTGTGTTTAGAAGGGCCGTTTGGTAAATTAAAAAATGACTGTGTAATATTAGACAGGACACAACATAAAAAAGTTATAAAACAAGACAGTGTTAAATGTACAAAGAATACAAATGACGAGTAGAAAAGAAAGGAGAAGATAAAGAAATACAATCTAAACAACTATACAATCACGCTACAAACTATATACAATACACTATATACAATAAACCTATACATAACGTTGCAAATCGACAATGAAACAAAAATACTTAACTTATCTACGGTGGGCTCCAAATCACGGCACATGTAGGCCTATCGCTGCTGAAATATAAAGATAAAGAAATGCGAACGTCATATATTTCGTTTGATTTGCTGGTAAATAAGCTACTAAACTATATGGAAAGAAATATGAATATAGAAATATGGAAAGAATCGAAACATATCTTGGGTCGGTCGTCATTGTATGCAATTGGATGCCACCATTCATCTGGCTCCGACTTACTTCGACCATACGAGCGATCTGTAATAAACAGCAATGTTGAAGAATCGAACCAAATAACGTTAAACAAAGTATACACAACTTACAGAATGTATTGGTAAATACGGCTGAGGATTACGAAAGTATCTTGAAATAATATATTAACCCATTACAAAACAATAACAACAAATTTACGGCTTTGTTGCAGACGACGCTGGAAAAAACACTGTGGGAAAAGGAGAAATTGCTCACAACGAGCAATTTCACCTTTCCCCACATTGTGTTCTACTACATCAGTAGACAGTAGAAAATTGGCGTTTGGTAAAAGTATACACAACTTACAGAATGACATTGGTGGAAATTAAAACGAATAAAAATCCAAAATTAAGAGACGTATTTTCAAACATACGTCCTTCCCTGGCTGTGGCTAAAGTCGTTTGGCGTATATCTCCAAAACACCCGGCTTTTATAAGGTGAAATTACATAATATATAATTACTGCACACAAAAGTCTCAATTTTGGCCAACAGAAATATCGTGAAATATCGTGAGTTCGTGCAACCACGCCATTCAGCACGGGTAATCCGCTAATTATATGGCGAGCGTGTTGCAACACCTATCCTTGAACGACACTCATGCGCTTTGTGGCCTTCCAGATTACTTCATGGTTGAATCGTTTCATATTTACCTCTTGCCTCATACGGTAATCCCAAATTCTAAGTAAAATAAATGCGATGAAAAGCAAAGTAGATCAAAGCTTGCAACTGAATGTTGTTCTTTTTTTCGAATTTTATTTCCCGAAATAATGGTTTGGATAAACGAAGAGATCAACCAATTTTTAACAAGCCTCAATTTAAAGTTCATTGTTTGGCTGTCTTTTTATCATAATTTTCAAGAAGGAGGAGCATTCGTGGATTGTTTCTTCTTACTGCAGGTTCGTTATACACTGACAATTTGTCCTAATGAGCAAAACAAATTACAAATGTTCCCGCCTTTCATATTTATCCATTACGCAAGATGCGACATTGCGCACAAAAGGCCTCTATTTTCGTAATGGAAATATCGCGAGTTCCAATCTGAACACATCGGGTTTATCAAATGAAAACACCTCTGAAATAATAGTGCAATCTGAACACATCGGGTTTATCCAATAGAAAACACCTCTGAAATAATAGAGATGACGCCATATTGTTTCCCGCGAGAATGACGTCACTTTCTTTCGTTTCTAAAAATAGATCTTGAATGTAAAATAAATAAAGTCGTTAAATTTGATTGAGGACACAATTATACATGTCACAACAACAATTTCGCCATTTGGTATGAGTTACTGATCAAAAGTGATTAAAAAGAATATCCAATGCTTCCAAACACATTGAACTACTTAACTTGCACGCTTAGAAAATGTGTTAATTGGCGGATGCCGAATTACCCGAAAAATTGTAACCCTACACTTATATCCGAGGTGTATTTCACAGCTCACGGAAATACCCGAGTAGTTCCGATTGATAATAGTGATGACGCCATATTGGTTCCCAGCGGAATGCCGTCACTTCACTTTCGTGTTTAAAAATAGATCTTATGTGTGAAATCGAAAAAGTCGTTAGATTTGATTGAGGAAACAACTATACATGTCACAACAACAATTTCGCCATTTGGTATGAGTTACTGATAAAAAATTATAAAAAAAAGGATGTCCAACACTTCCATACACATTGAACTACTTAACGCGCACGCTTAGAAAATGTGTTAATTGGCGGATGCCGATTTACCCGAAAAATTGTAACCCTACACTTGGTGTGTATTTCACAGCTCACGGAAATACCCGAGTAGTTCCGATTGCGCGAGTTCATTTAACCTCGGTATTGAGCACGTGTAATCGGATAATTACGTGGCGAGCGAGTTGCGAAATTGCAACATTTAGCCGTGCAAAGGCACACATTCCTTTCGCGGCCTTAGATTTTACTTCATGGTCGAATAGTTTCGTATTAACCATTACCCCATATGGTAAGCGGGTAATATTGTTGAATTACTCTCAGTACACTGACATTTTGTCCTAATGAGCAATACTCTGATCTCTTAGAAAACATCATTTCCCTTTATAATCAGTGTCATCAATGGAAGTAACATCCCTCTGGTGTGGTGTCCAGCACATGAGGGCTTAGTAGGTAATGAGATGGAAGACAGAGTAGCGAAAGATGCGTTAGAGGGCCCTGTTCGTGACCAAATTCCCCCAAGCAAAACAGAATAGGCAATGTATCTACAATAGAAATGCGTATCCGTATTTAGCGGACAACTTCTCAGCCTCCGGCCGCCACAGAATTGTCCATGCCGTTCCCGGTTGGATAAATGTGTGACGCGTCTGAGGCTGTGATATAATCTTCTATCGGGGAACATCGGTAAACACATCCTACAATGTAGTTTTATATGTGTTCACTGTATGGAAACAAACGCGACGGAGCATTTTCTACTGCTCTGTGGCGTTCACGCGGGACCAAGAAATCATAAGCTGATACTTATTTTGCTTACAGCGGATGTGAGTGTGGCTCGGGATCGGACATCTTTAAGAGTTGTCCGGTCCCGAGCCCGACCCACTTCCAACCCAGGCTTGCCGGACTGTATGAGCAGACGACCAATTTCACTGGTTTAAGTGTAAAACAGGAAAAAACTCGTACAGTCCATCAAGTATGTCATTCGCTAGTTGTCCCCATCTCAAGTCGATTTCATCCAGAAAAGGTGCCGACCTAGAACTGCAAAACAGAATGAAATGAGAATCGTTGTTACCGTTCCAACACTTAGTCAATTGGAGAGAGATCGGCTTTTTGTGGATTACTGCAGTTTATTCAATAATCTGTGAGTAACATCACAGCAATAGCCCATTACCAAACGCCAAATTTTCGACTGTCCCAAATTGAAGGAAATTTGCCGACGACATTTAATCTGATGAAATAGATAAATAATCTGATAGGGCAGAAAAATATTTGGGAAAAGGAGAAATTGCTCGTTAAGAGAAAGAGAGGATTGATATATCTAAAATGTATTCGCGCGGTGTAACTACACGTTGACTTAGCGTATCACTTTGTCAAAGGGATATGAACATTTTCTTGTAGTTAGCTAGTATTTCGACAAGTAGCAGTCTCACAATTTCAAATATTGCACCTTTCCTTTTGTTTTGAAATCTAAAGATGGTGGATCTAGATTCATATCGGGCAGTAACAGGTGCTTTGTGGCTCCGAAACTTTTAATTATAGTTATCTATTAGTTATCTAAACATGGTGGATCTACATACATATCGGGCAGTAACAGGTGCTTTGTGGCTCCGAAACTTTGAATTATAGTTATCTATTAGTTATCTAAACATGGTGGATCTAGAAACATATCGAGCAGTCACAGGTGCTTTGTGGCTCCGAAACTTTGAATTATAGTTATCTATTAGTTATCTAAACATGGTGGATCTAGATACATATCGGGCAGTCACAGGTGCTTTGTGGCTCCGAAACTTTGAATTATAGTTATCTATTAGTTATCTAAACATGGTGGATCTAGAAACATATCGAGCAGTCACAGGTGCTTTGTGGCTCCGAAACTTTGAATTATAGTTATCTACTAGTTATCTAAACATGGTGGATCTACATACATATCGGGCAGTCACAGGTGCTTTGTGACTCCGAAACTTTGAATTATAGTTATCTATTAGTTATCTAAACATGGTGGATCTAGAAACATATCGAGCAGTCACAGGTGCTTTGTGGCTCCGAAACTTTGAATTATAGTTATCTATTAGTTATCTAAACATGGTGGATCTAGATACATATCGGGCAGTAACAGGTGCTTTGTGGCTCCGAAACTTTGAATTATAGTTATCTATTAGAGAGATACTGATTTACTTAGATGTATTTGATGTTTATTTTACTTGAATCGCAAAAAGTGACATTTTTTTTTAATTTAAACATCTCTCATGTTCTTATTCATGGATCGAAAATGCAGGAGAAGCCACCATTTCTGATATAAAACCCAAAAAAATCATTTTGGAGACTACTGGAATACCCCTTACGGAATAGGCAAGATGCCTTCTCCTGTGCTCAACCCCTGCCTCGGTAAAAAAGAAATAACCGTGGCTACGGCATTGATTAGAAGCAGTATTCATGCATTCATGTACATGCATTCTCATACGCAGTAATCACCAGTTTCCTTCGGTAAGGGGTACCGTACAAACGAAACTAGTCGGGTATGTCTGTAAGCTGAGAAGTGTTAAGGCTGAGGTACCCTAATACAGTGTAGCAAAGGGAAGTAATACTGTGCAGAGCTTACATACATGATGTGTGATGGTTTCGGGTATATAACTGAAACACCCTTGCACACTGCGTACAACTTAACCCTTTCCCAAACAACAAATTTTTGACTGTCCCAAATTGAAAAAGTTTGCAGACGACATTTCAAAATGTAATGAAATTGGAAAATAATCTTCTGATAGGCCAGAAAACATATTGGGAAAGGAAAAATTGCTCTCCTTTACCCTCAATGTTTTCTAAAGTCGTCTGCAATAAAGTGGTCAAATGTGGTTATTGTTTGGGAAATGGTTAAACAGTAAGTTTTCTCGTAGATGTAAGGGAAAAGTTGCATCTAATCATTTGTAGCGGTTGAAACTAACAGACTAAGGAAAATATATAGTTTATGGTTGAATGCAATAAAGGCAGATAAGAGTAGACCCCTCTATACTACGGCCGATAGCAGAGAATACACAAAAAGAGAGAAAAGGCGGACGAAAGCAATAAAGAAGAAAAAGCGGACGGATTAGATTTAGAAAAAAAATTACGACGAAAAACGCGGATGAATGCAATAAAGACAGAAACGACAGATAAGAGTAGACCCATCTGTTTTATTAATGGGTTTTACATCACATCAACATTATTGAAGTTATGTAGCGATGCCCGACTATTAATGATGGAGGAAGACCCCATACTCAACTGTCCACAAGGGCTGGTCAAGACGGGTAGAACCATCGAGACCCATCTGTTCTACGGCCGATAGAGGAGAATA